>JXCR01086136.1:481967-517702 GCA_002079205.1 Phalaenopsis hybrid cultivar | reverse complement strand
GGCCCTTGGGTCGCGTTTCAGGATAAGCAGCTAATCCTGCTAATCCTGAAACGGACAAGCTACCCCAAACAGACCCTAAGAAATAGTATGATTTTAAGGGTTGTATTGTAACAAATTTTAGAACGATTTAATTTAAATATTGAGAGAACGAAAAATAATAATTTTAAAAGTCAAGATTTAAGGGTTGTTTGATTTGTTGAAAAATGAAGGAGGTGTAAATGTTAAAAAGTCTTGAATTTAAAATAATTTTAAAATTATTTGATTCTTAATAAAATAAATACAAGAGTTTAAATTTTATTATTTAATTTGAAAATATTGAATCCAATGAAAAATACATCAGGCAGACGCGGAATGGGGGGCTCTTGTTTGCAATGGGAGTGGCAACTTGTCAGCTTAGTAGTCAGCAAATAAGATACAAAGTAGATACAAGAGACCCGAAATGTTAACACCAACAACAAAGGGATGCAGTTGCCACCATCCTGCACCATAGAAACAGACACATTCCCATCATAGGAACTTATAAAATAAAAGCTTTTACATCTTTCTAAGTAATTTCAAAAGTTTCCTAATACAACACAAGACTACCTATTTATAATAAAACTCAAACCATAAATGTAATACGAGCGAATGGATGAAACTACTCTTATGAATATATTGACCCACATCATGACTCAACCACATTTATTTTGAATCAAGATTAAGACACTTCATGCCACTTATTTTATTAAAAAATATAGTCTAGATGTGCATCTTTTTATACATAGGTAAGATGATATATATAGAAAGTTTGAAATTTAGGAGATAGATATGTAAATACATAGGAATTGAGTTGCATGAATGTAATTCTTCACAAAAATAGTACCCTTTATTCTTGAAGCCAATGTAAGAAATTCTATTTTAATTTTTTATTTAAAAGTGAGAGTTATATTTTTAAAGAACAGCTAGTCCCTGGCAATTTTTTTTTTTCATTTGTAAATAGAAAAATTTACAAAAATACCAGACAAATTCTTATGTAGTTACATTTATAATATTTTGTTGTCATACGCCTATGCATGAGGGTAGAGAGAGTAAATATTATCGTCTTATATGTGTGTTGAATATGAAATTTGTCTTTGAATCACGATCAAGGAATAGAGTGTAAGACGGGAAATAGGGAGAGAGTGTGAGAGGAGTGCACAGTGAGTTGCCTTTCTGAGGCAAATTGAGGTATTCCCGGACTCTTGTGACATTTATTTATATAATCGAATATTTATAAATACATGAGAGCAGAGAGAGTAACAAAAGTCCCCCTAAACATGAAACGATCCCCTAGCTATAAGGTATGCAGTACAATATGAAGATATTACATTTTTATACCTCCTTTAATGAGAGTTATACATGTTATTAATATATGTTACATATGTGGGCCCATGCCTGTCAGGAGTATTGGGTCATCCAAACTGTAGACCGTCCAGGCTGCAGGCTGTCCAGACATTTGATCTTCATTCTCTCTTTTAATTAAATCCTTTTCATCACTAGACTTGGTTTTCCTGCGAATAAAACGTAAGAAAAAATTATATTTTTATAAAAAAAAAAATTATTCTGATTTAAACATTTTATATTCCTTAACTTATGTATCCAACAAAAAAAAAATGACAATAATTTACAGGCAAAGGAAATCGACATTTTAGTCAATTCTTCCAGCACTTTAGGGGCAATTATGAAGAATTTTTAATTTTTTAAGAAATATATATTAATTATTTTTTTATTATTTATAGAAAAATCAAGTAAAGTGCAATAAATATTAGAAAGTCATAATCTAAATTATTAATAGGATCTGACTTTCAAATATAATTTTATTTTACATTAACTTATAAGCATGAACAAAAAACTAAACAATGCCTAATAAATAGAGCGTAAGACAGGAGAAAGAGAGAGAGAGGAGGAGGAGGAGGAGTAACTTGCCCCTCTGAGTCAAATTAGGATATTTTTGGACTCTTGTAGCCTTTTTTATATAATTGAATATCTATGCATAAATGAGGGCAAAGAGAAGGCAAAAATTCCCTCTACATGAAATGATCCCCTACTTATAAGGGATGCAGTACAATATGAAGATATTACGTTTCTATCCCTGCTTTAATGAGGGTTGTAAATGTTATTTTTGGTATTTTACATATGTGGGCCCGTGACAGTCGGTCGTATTAGCTCGTCCAAGATGTAGAGCGTTCAGACCGTGGGTCATTCAGACAGTTGGGTCATCCAAGTTGAATCATTCTTCCCTTTGGGTCGGTAGTCCCTGTAGGTCAGTGGTCCAGTATGTGTTATCTTGGATGGGTCTGTAATACAAGTTAGCACTCGACCAAGATGGGTCAATCATTTAAGTTGGGTTGGTTGCTTCTTTAGGTCAGTTATTCAAGCTGGGTTGGTCGTCTAGACTGTAGGTCATCCAAACAGCAGGATTTAATCTGAAATATTTTTGATGTACAATATGTAAATACATATTAATTATATGGCATGTGTAATTAATAAATACATATTAATTTAGTTTTCCCTAAGAAAAAAATTATATTTTTATAAAAAAATTATTCTGATTTAAACATTTTACATTCTTTAAATTATGTATCAAACCAAATAAATGTTTACAGGCCAAGGAAATCGACATTTATGTCTATTGCTCCAACATTATAGGGACAATTATGAACAATTTGATAGTTATTGATGGAGCCGGATTTTGACTAAAAATATTTTTAATTTTTAAAAAAATATATATTGCTTATTATTTTATTTTATTTTATAGAAATATAAAGTAAAACACAATAAATATTGCATGCTCACTATAAATAGAGTTGTATCCCCTCTATAAAAACAGAGGAAGACCTGAGCTAGGAGGAGGACCAGAGGGGAAGAAAAATTGAAGTCTACTATTATACATCGAAGATCTAGCAATCCTGCTTATTTATTTATCTTAATATATATTGCAAGCCAAATTTATTTATGGATTTTGATATTATTTATTTCAATTTCTATTGATTTTGAATTTCCTGTAATTGATTTTAATTTTAATCATATTTTAATTTCTTTAAAATTAGCCCAATCACAATCCAAAAAATAAACCTTTTAAAAATTACAATATACCTTTTTATGCAAAATTTTATGACATAGACGTAAATACATGAGAATTATGTGGTATGCCTCTAAATTTCCCATTAAAACATTAGTTTAAAAAAAAGTATATAAATGTAATTATTTATTGTAAATTAATGAATATAAATAAAAAAAAATTACACTGTTTTTTTTTTATTACAAACTTTTTATTTTTATTTTTATTTTGTTTAGAGCTATGCAATTTATTTAAGTTAATAGAACAAGTAGCTTTCAATAAAAAAATACCGTTTGATAAATATATATTTATATATTGATTAAGAAATAAATAAGATTAATTAAATAAAGTAGGCAATTGGTAGATTAATAAATATTAATTTAATTTAATTTAATTTAAATTAGTAATATAATTAGTATAATTAAATAAACTGTCAATTACTTCAATTTTATTTTCAGTAAAATTAATATCATGACAAGCAACACCATCAGCATTTGATTCCTTATCAGTATTTGGTAGAAGTAGAACCATATTATTTTTTGGGAAAATTTTTGCATAACTCCCAAATCTTTTTGTTATTTACATATATCACCATAAAACCTCCATTTGTCAAATTATCATTCAAATTAAAGACTATTTCCTCCCTACATTAAAAAATATACGATTACAAAGTACACAATATATGTGCAATTTTCTATGATTCGATGTAAGGATATTGAACAAATTTCGATGGGCTATGATGAAGTTCTCTTGAGAGCGGATGGGTGAGAGCGTTTAAACGATCGGGGGTTTGTTTGAGGCGGCAGTGTAGTGCTGTATCGTAATTTTGTTTGTTTGGATAAACTGTGTTTTGACAGCTTTTGCAAAAAGCTACAACTGAAATTTGCAATTTCTCACCAATCCTGACTAAGTACGGTGACAATCTTCTAACAGCAGTCTCACTTGTTCTATAAAAAATAATTTATAATAACCACTTCAACTTTTTGAATATCATATTATTTTTCAGAAGGTTCACAGTTGTCTTTTAATAAATTGTAGTTGTGCCAAACAAACCTATGGTGTGATAAAGGTGGTACGATATTAGCGAGTGATGACGATGAGATCAAGATGAAAAATCACACTTTATTAATCACTAAATATTAAAAAGTCATGTTTTAAATCTTAGATATTGTTAATCAAAATTGAAATTTGCATTCTAATTATCAAATTATTTATAAAAATAATTTGAAAAATCAGCACTAACAATGTTAAATATTATTCAAAATTAAACCTAAAAAACCTTTAAAATTAAAAATTGGATTCATTAATCAAAGAAAGATTTACATACATACCACTTAATCCCTATTTATTTACATATCTAACACCTAAACTTTCATTTTTTTTAAAGACATGTCATTTACCATTAAAATGTCAAAATCATAGCATTTTTGTTGATGCATGAAAGATTTAAAGGGTATAAATGCAAAATAAATAAATAAAATAAATAAAATTAAAATGGTAGATATATAAATAAATAGGACTTGGGTGGCATATATGTAAATACCTAAATGAGTTAGTAGTAAAGTTATAGTGCCTTCCGGAATCATCAACGACAATTAATAATTACACACTCTCAATGGCCCATTGTTCATCAATGAGACAAAAATCAGCATAAAAACTGCGCAGACTTGTTAAATCAGAAAAATACTTCTGTAAAATATTAATTTCATGAAATATTATTTTTATGAAGGTTTTGCCAAGGTCAACTTCTATTAAAATATCAATTTAATATTTACATTCATAGGACCAACCACAAAATATTTACATGTCATCATCTATGATTTTTGTAGACAGTTATGATGAAAAATATTACATCATGACTTCTAATGTAGAGTTGCGTTTGGAGTCCAATCATATGCGGACACGTGGAGGTGACAAAAAAAAAATTATTTTAGCGCAGATGAATATTCCTCCCGTGTTATTCATGTGTTATTGTGATAATATTCATGTGTTATTGTATTATGAGAATATTTCCGGTGTTATAATAACACAATAACACATCAATATCACTATAATAACACCTGAATAACCCATAATAACACAGGAGGAATAATAACACACGTTTTCTTGAAGCCACGTGTCTACATAAGAGTGGATTCCGAACGTAGCTCTACGTTAGGAGTCATGATGTAATATTTTGTATGGCCACTAATAATATCATTTGTAGCCAACTACAGTTGAGATAGCCACCAATTACAGTTGTTGTAGCCACCAATTATAATTGTTGTAGTCAACTTATTACTATACATATCTGACTGTCAGTTTTTTATGATCTTTTCTTTCCTAATTTAGGAGAAGAGTACAAGACCTCTATACATTTAATTTTTTAGTGGTACATTGACTAGGCTAAGTCCTCTCTGTCCTAGATTCAAATCCATCTGATTCGAATTAACATATATAGGGTGGACAAATACATATACATACAAAGATACAAACACACACACACATACTTTAAACTGATTTTCTAATTAAATTTTTGAATAAATTTGGGGCATTTACATACATATCACCCAAATCCTATCTATTTACATATAAACTTTACTTTTGAATTTATAAAGCTCAAATCACTCCGATGAGAAGAAAATTTATCATAGATTTAACTTAAAAGAAAAAAGCTGACACACATTTTCATGCACAATTAAAATGACATGTAAAGTTTATATGTTAAATATGTAAATACATAGAAATAGAGTGATATACATGTAAAAACTCTAATAATTTTTATTTTTTGGTTATATTAAATACGATTATATATTTTGAATAAAAAGATATTTATTGGTTCTTCTTTCAACACAACAAAACCCAGCATTCTCCTCATTTCTTAAACTCTGGAAACTTCTATGATTGGCTCCAATCCACTTCAGACATCTGCCCTCTCAATAATAATAATAATAATTAATTAATATTTTTTTTAATATTTTGCACAGAATATTCAATATTTCTATTTTAAGCCTTCTTTGCACTGCAATGATTCATCCACTTGTAAAACATTTTATTTTCACATTCAATTATAAAAATGAGGTTTATGTTTGTCAGGTGGCTGGACTCTCCATAGTCCAATGTGAACTCTCCATGGTCCAGTGGGACCCTCGGAGGAGTCAATCCATGACGAGAGCATCACCTGATTGGGTGGAGGAGAATGTTACGGACAAAAAGTCCCACATCTTAAACGAATATTTAAGTCCTGGGCTGCCCACCTCTCTTAAGTGCTCTTTTAGGAGGTGACACGATGCTCAATCACTAGTTAACCACACCATTTATGAGACGAGCTTGTGCATGAGCCTTTAGTTTTCACTAGCTCTTGAGCTATTTGATACCGAGCGAATGCTGTGAAGTTCAAATGAATCATGCAATTATAAGCGTAAACCAAGTAGTATAAAGAACATAGTTTGTGTATCGATCCAACAAAGAACAAGAGAACTCCCAAGCATTTACATGTGCGAAACATAATCCTTACTTCTTATATTTATACAGCCTAAAATTTTCATATCACATAAAAAGAGTCACTATTTTAACTTTTAAAAGTAAAATGCACACTTTTCATGCTTAGGAAAGCTGGCATATATATAAAAATTAAAGTTTACGGGTTAGATATGTAAATAATTTAAAGTTAAGTGATAGGTATGTAAATCTTCCCAATCAATATCAAAGCTCTATATTACTAAGTTTCTCAAGTTTGGCCACCAATTTTGAGCTAACCAAAATCTAAATGCTGCCCAATTACAGCAAAGCAGTTGGAGTTTTTTGAAAAATTCTCCTTTTTGTTATTATTTGAAATTATTTTTGTCCTGCAGAAAAAAGCAGCAGCTGGAAGGAATTAAAATCATATCAAAATACTTTGTTTGGTCAAATATGTAATATTAGAAAACATTTTTTTTCTTCTCTAAAGTCAAGATAGAGAAATTTGCTTGTAGAGGACATAATTCTTAGGTATTTGATATCTTATGAATATTTGAGTTTCTTAATGATGTCCGAAATGAGTGGCATTGGGTTTGTTGGATTCATCTTATCAAAACACTTGATTTCATTGTAGACTCGCCAAAATCTACATTCTTTTGACTTTCTAAATGTGTCCAAAAAACTTTCAAAATCCGTTTAATGTCTTGATCTAGGCTTGATTTGATTCTGATTGGACCAATTTTCGTAACAGTTGTTTCATATTGTTGAGTCAATCAATTTCATTGTAAGTTTATTGAAATTGGAGTTTTGGATGAATTTTTCTCGAGTTTTAAATAGTTTTTGGTTAAAAATACATCTTGAGATCATTGTCATACATTGAAATTCGTGTCGGATAATGAAAATTTGTCATACTAGCATCATTGTTAATATTTACACAAAAGTCCTCACAAATTTTTTTGAAGTTCTAAAAATAAGAAGAAAATAGCTAAATATAAAAATAAAAAGACATTAAAATTTACTTGTGACATTTTTAAGAATACTGCAAAAGCATCTTGATTTTTTCAAAACCCATAACAGTGAAAATCAAGAGAAATAAAATGCTGATTAACTCATAATTTAGAAAATATCACTCTTAAGAGAGATAGAGAAATAATCATAGTAATATATTATTTTCTCAAGTGATTATTTTTGAGAAAATTGTCAAAAATGTTCCCTTGATCTTTTGTAAGGAGTCATCTTAGCCGTCAATAAAAATATCAAATTGTTGTGTAAAAATGATGATAATAAAGAAAATAATAGGATCGAGAAAATAAATCGGAAAACATGAAACAACGAAACATACAAATTTACGTGGTTCAACAAATTGCCTATGCCCATGGAGCTATAGATCACCTCGACGATTACAAGAAATCACTATTCCTCTCTCCTCTCCTTCTCTTCCTCTCTCCTCTCCTCCTCTTCCTTTCTCTTTCTCTACCTGAGAGCTTCAAACCGAACTATGCCAGAAGAAGAGCATGGAAAGCTACCAATGTAGAAAAGAGATAACAAGAGAAGCTAGTATGCCTATGTATTAATTTCATCATGTCATTACACTCATTAAAGAATTAATCAAATAATTAATGAAGCTCATTAATTATTTCATTTTCTCTTCTACAGCAAATCATAGAAGGAATTAAGAGCAAATAATTTAGCAATTAATTTCAAGTACTAAATCCAATTTGCTTTCAAACATGAGAAAATGTCTAGTTGAGCACTGGATCGGTTTTCATATTCACAACAAATCTTTCACTTGGAGACTGATACACCAATTGCATCTTCCGTCAGATGTGTTGTCATTTTTTTCCCCGCCCTAGAACCTGTCTATGATACTACTTTTTGAGAAATCATGGGGAAAAAAACAAGAATCGACATAAATCCAGAAGAAAACACTGATATTTAACGAGGTTCGTCAAAGATGTCTACGTCATCGAGAGCAGAGCGGCGACTTTTCTTTAAATTTAGAAAAGAGTTCAGAATACATAATATCAGACCTAGGGTTACAAACAGACATATATATAACCCTTGAGTACAATATGTAATTACAGAATTACCCCTGTACTGTACGCGGGGGCGTTGCCCTGCAGCACCAACCCACCCAACGAAACTCCTCTGATTGGACAAATTCTCTCGCTCCGCTCCACTGGCTCGCTCCGTTCCGCTCTAGCAGATGTCCCTCATGTGGTATATGAGCCATACCTAACACAATTTAATCCTCAATTTTTTTCATTGGGGCCTAAATTAATTATTATTTTTATATATTTTATTACATATGAAAGAATTAATGGACTAATTTAACAAAATTATAGATTTTGGACTAAAATGGCCTCATATAATTTGTCAAGAGAGTACTTTGATATTTTATCCTTAAAAGCCATTAATAATATAAATTAGACAATATAGTGGATGTGCCAAGAAAATATTATCATCCAACATGAATCTAGACACATTTTTCAAAAAAAAAAAAAAAGATTCAAATTCTAAATCATCTAAAGCTTTGATTTCAACAAGGTTATAGTCAAACAAATCATATTGATAAGTAAACCCAATGATACCAATGTTGGGTCTATCCGGGTCCAACTAAGCCCAGATCAGGTCATTAAAGTATATTTGTAAGCTTTAAATCGTCAATTTGATCATCAAATAAATTCCAAATTTGAAATATTTAAAGTCAAGTCGAGCGTATCAACGAGAGAAATCAAACGAGCCTAAGATCTTCCTTTGTCATTAAGGCAATCAAATTATTAAAAAATTATTTATGATCAAGGAGGATTGATATGGATTGTCTGATCACATGATTAGGAAAGTTATGTGATAAAAGACCAAAATGCCCCTACCCCATAGGCTATAAATAAACTCCCTCTCTTTCCTCGGAAGAAGGAAAAAGAAGAGGAGTTTTAGAGCTAGCTCTATACTAAGCACTCGACGGTAACTTATGCCCTCTGTAGTCGCTGATGAAAGTTGAGCACCGACGGTCGTCACCGCATGCCAACATCAACCTCTGATCACAGACACGAACTACTTATGACCACCATAACCAGAATATGGTGGTTATTTCTAACACATATTTTTCTTTACATTGTTTAAATACAATTACAGTGTTCAGTGTAAAATTGTAACACCGTCCTCGAGAGATGGGATCCAATCAACAACTACGTCTCATGTGGCTAACTGATGATATTGCAGTTATCAACTATGACATTTGTGACCAACTAATGTTATTATAACGTCTAACTGTGGCTATTGTTGCCACCAAGTGCAACTTTTGTGGTCAATTACTTTTGTTACATCTTTCAACTATAACTTATGTAGCTAACTGCTACTATTACAACTTCTAACTACACACTCTATGATCAATTGCTACTATTGTAGCCACTAACTACAAACTTTTTAGCAAATTACCATTGTAACAAATCCCAACTATAGCCTTTATGGCTGACTGCCACACATGCAACCACAAACTATAACTTTTGTGGCTAATTATTACTGTAGTAGTGCCCAACTACGGCCTCTGTGGCTAATTGTTACTCTTGCAACCACTAACTACAACCTTTGCGGCTAATTACAGCCATCACAATTCCCAACTATGATCTCTGTAACGATTGCTGCTCTTGTAGCCACCAATTGCAACCTTTGTGGCTAATTACCACTGTCGCAGCCCCTCAACGGCTAACAGTTGTTATTGCAGCCACCGACTATGACCTTTGTGGTTAATTACTACTATCATAATTTCCAACCATGACCTCAGTGGTCGACCACCGCTCTTGCAACCACTGACTATAATATATGTGACCAATTATTATTATTGGAACATCCAAATATAACTTATATGACCAATTGATGCTATTGCAACCACCGACTAGAATATTTGCGGTCAACTACTGTCTTTATAGCAACTAACTACGATCTCTGTGGCCAACTATTTCCATTATATCCAAAAATCACATTTGTTATAGTTTAATTTTGACTATTAAAACTAATTACTATTGTCCATTTGTGATTATCAGCTTTGTAATTACACTTCTCTGATTCATGAGAACAACGAACATGTGTATTAATAATTACAAAGTAGATTACTTTGCTCATTGTAGGCCCCATGACATATTACTTTTCTTCTATGTTTGCGTGCAATCTAACTTATCACTCCACTGACATAAATCTTTCTTGCACGCAAATTTTCATATGCATTTACATATCTATTACCAAAAACTTCACTTTCTACATTTATTTTGACCCAAAATTTTTAAATCACATTAAAAAATATCTTTTTTTTTTCCTCATAATATTCCGTCTCTCTTTTCTTTTTTTTTTATTAATATTATATTTATTTTTTAATATTTCCTCTAGCATTGGTTGCTAAGAGTTTGCAGCCGTCAAGACACTCATTGAAGATAAATTTTTGTATTGTTTAGGATTAACCATTAATTAATATATATATCCTCTTTAAATTCTTTAATGGCAGTCAATAAATAAAAGAATTAATTTCATATTAATAAGTTTTTAAATTAGTGGTCAAACACTAACTGTTTGCTTGAGATAATTTTTTTATTTTTATTTTTGTCTTTTTTATTNTATATATATATATATATATATATAATTTAAAAAATTTTAGATTACTTTTAAAATATTTAAAATAGTTTTTTAAATGTTTCCTCCTCTCGGACCAACGCTTGTCATGCAACCAAGCTACATATTTTATTTTAACATATCAAATATATATTTTTTATTAAAAATATGAATAACTAAAAATATAAATCAAAAGTGATGCCAAATGGCCCCTAACTAAAGGAAAAAAAAGATTATTTATTTGTATTATTACTTGTTATTATTAGTTGAATTAATTAGTTTGATTTTTTAACTATGAGTACATGTTGTGAATTCCTAGTGATTAGTAACTCTTCCTAAGAGAAAATAAGTAGAAGAGGAAACATGGTTCAATTTAAGGTAAACCCTAACTTTTTTTTCTTTTTAGTCGGTGAGTGTGAACATGGAACCTTTCGGCCAAACGGTCAGACTGTAATGACATTCTTAGGTAAACCCTAACCATGGCTATCTAAGATCTACAGTAGCATTAGCTCTGCACTTAAGAAGACATCAAGTCCCTAACAGTAGAGAAAACAATGTATTGAGCCACATAAACTTGTAAAAACAGTATAACACATTAGTTATTTAAGCAAAAAATATTTTTATCATGCATTGATTGATCATAGTAAGATAAAAATTGCATAATCAAGATTCGACGGGCATGTGTTTGTGTGTGTGGACGGAAGTAAGTGTCTCAATAGTGATTAATATAATAACATATATGTGTCAAAGAGTGGAAAAAATAATACATCCAGATTAGGTGCGGATAGTGTTATTGGATGCATTATTGGTAGTAATGTGGTGATTTTGGTAAAATAACACCTCAATACTACCAAAAACACCTAAATACTACCATCCGCGCATGAAACTATGTCAAAACTCCTGATGTAATATTTTCTCCAAAGAGTGACATATGATGACAACGAAGTACCATTTTACAAGCAAGTTTTAGCATCTTAATAACATTTGATGGAGCTCCCAATCTCTATGGATAGTATGAATGATCTATCATTCTACTCCACATAAGAGAGCAAGATAAGAAGAATAACTATCACTTAGGTTTAAGATAGGAGAGGGGTAATAAGGAAGCTTCCTAAGGATTTGCTTTATCTTACATGTGATCAAAAGCAATGCTTGCTCTAAGAATAATGAAGAAAAAGCATAACATCATAATCTCAAATATGATCAAAATCATTGTTCCTTTCAAGTAAAAGTAAGGAAAATCATACCACTGTAGTTTTAAACTTAGAGTTTTATCGATATGTGATGCTAATGTGCCCTTTTTGAGTGCATATGTGAGCTAGATATCTATATAAATCATACGAGTAATAGTAAGTATTTGGCGTGGAAATACATAAACTTAGATGGTAACTTTTTGATAGTCATACATGTTGTTCTTTGTATGAGTTTCTATTCAATATTCCACAAATAAAAAGGGAGTTCGTGAAAAAGCTGGTGATGATGCATTCTTTTCTTGAATCGGGTTGTGTTGTGAGGCAGATTGATGCCTCAGTTTGACTCGATAGGCTTTGGTCTTTGGTTGAGACAGTCTTTGCTCGGTCAGCCCCCGACCCCGGCTTAGTAGAGTTGCACCTTGACCTGATCAGAAAACTCTTTTTGTATTCCACTAGTGAATACCAAGCCTTCTAATGACTAATTCTTAGTCTTATGTTGATGGAGCTTCGGTCTTCTACCATCTGTTAGCCCCATTAGTTATACTTTTTGTACTTTTTATCTGTTAGATTTCCCCGAGATTTGTGCATACAAGTTTCAGATGTACAATACCACTGATTTCTTATGTTTTTAAATATCTAACAACTTAAATTATTTTCGTTGTATATAGGTCACTTTATCTATGCATAGGAAGGAGTATTTTACTTCTCCCAAAAATGCTAAAATGTAGCTCAGAAAAGACTAAGATAAATAGAAATGGTTTAATTTAACGGTCCAATTCATTTGAATAGCTCATTAAGAATTTTGTTTTTGGATGGCATGAATAGTTATTTCATAAAGTGGTTCTGTTGATTTTTATTACTTATTTAACACTTTATTAAATAAATTTAAGAATTCTTATATNATATTTTTTATTAAAAATATGAATAACTAAAAATATAAATCAAAAGTGATGCCAAATGGCCCCTAACTAAAGCAAAAAAAAATTATTTATTGGTATTATTACTTATTATTTTTAGATGAATTAATTAGTTTGATTTTTTAACTATGAGTAAATGTTGTGAATTCCTAGTGATTAGTAACTCTTCCTAAGAGAAAAGAAGTACAAGAGGACACATTGTTCAATTTAAGCTAAACCCTAATTTTTTTCTTTTTAGTCGGTGAGTGTTGAACATGGGACCTTTCGGTGCGGGAGAAAAATGTCAAACTGTCAGACTGTCATGACATTTTTAGGTAAACCATAACCATAGCTATCTAAGATCTACACTAGCATTGACTCTACACTCAAGAAGACATCAAGTCCCTAATAGTAGAGAAAACAATGTATTGAGCCACATAAACTTGTAAAAACAGCATAACACATTAGTTATTGAAGCAACAAATGTTTATCGTGCATTGATTGATCATAGTAAGATAAAAATTGCATAATCAAGCTTCGAAGGGCATGTGTTTGCGTGTGTGGACGGAAGTAAGTGTCTCAATAGTGATTAATATAATAACATATATGCGTCAAAGAGTGGAAAAAATATTACATCCGGATTAGGTGTGGATGGTATTATTGGATGTGTTATTGGTAGTAATGTGGAGTTATTTTGGTAAAATAACACCTCAATACTATCAACAAAACCTAAATATTACCATCTGCACATGAAACTACGTCATAACTCCTGATGTAATATTTTCTCCAAAGAGTGATAGATGATGACAAAGAAGTATCATTTTACAAACAACTT
The DNA here is from genome assembly GCA_002079205.1 of Phalaenopsis hybrid cultivar. Taxonomy (NCBI): domain Eukaryota; kingdom Viridiplantae; phylum Streptophyta; class Magnoliopsida; order Asparagales; family Orchidaceae; genus Phalaenopsis; species Phalaenopsis hybrid cultivar. The sequence continues at coordinate 503,659 of JXCR01086136.1, read as the reverse complement.
TTAACATCTTAAAAAAATTTGATGGAAGCTCCCAATCTCTATGGATAGTATGAATGATCTATCATTCTACTCCACATAAGAGAGCAAGATAAGAAGAATAACTATCACTTAGGTTTAAGATAGGAGAGGGGTAATAAGGAAACTTGCTAAGGATTTGCTTTAGCTTACATATGATCAAAAACAATGCTTGCTCTAAGAACAATGAAGAAAAGGCATAACATCATAATCTCAAATATGATCAAAATCAATGTTACTTCCAAGTAAAAGTAAGGAAAATCATACCACTGTAGTCTTAAACTTAGAGATTAATCGATATGTGATGCTAATGTGCCTTTTTTGAGTGCATATGTGAGCTAGATATCCATATAAATCATACGAGTAATAGTAAGTATTTGGCGTGGAAATACACAAACTTAGAGGGTAACTTTTTTATAGTCATGCATGTTGTTCTTTGTTTGAGTTTCTATACAATATTCCACAAATAAAAAGGGTGTTCGTGAAAAAGCTGGTGATGATGCATTCTTTCTCTTGAATCGGGTTAAGTTGTGAGTCAGATTGATGTCTCTGTTTGGCTCGATAGACTTCGGACTTTGGTTGAGACAGCCTTTGCTCGGTCGGCTTAGAAGAGCTGCACCTTGACCTGATCAGAAAACTCTTTTTGTATTCCACTAGTGAATACCAAGCCTTCTAATGACTAATTCTTAGTCTTCTGCTGATGGAGCTTCGGTCTTCTACTTGCAGGCCATTGATTTTCCATCTTTTAGCCTCATTAGTTATACTTTTTGTACTATTTATCTGTTAGATTTCCTCCAGATTTGTGCATACAAGTTTCAGATGTACAATATTACTTAATTCTTATGTTTTTAAATATCTAACAACTTAAATTCTTTTCCTTATATATAGCTCACTTTTATCTATGCATAGGAAGGAGTATTTAACTTCTTACAAAAATGCTAAAATGTAGCTCAGAAAAGACAGATAAATAGAGATGGTTTAATTTAACGGTCCAATTCATTTGAATAGCTCATTAAGAATTTTGTCTTTGGATGGCATGAATAGTTATTTCATAAAGTGCTTCTGTTTATTTTTATTACTTATTTAACTCATTATTAAATAAATTTAAGAATTCTTACATCATCGTAGTTCAACCACTCCTTAAAATTCATTTTGTATTTTTATTCTTTTATATATATTTTATCAAATAAAAATAATGAGTTAAATAGTGATTATCAAGGTGCTAATTTTATAAATAGTAATATGTTGAGATATTTTGAGAGATGCGTACGTAATGTATACTTCTGAGCTAATGTTTTTTTTTTTTTTGAATTTATTTAAATTAGAATATTCCATCTCCATTATGTATTTATTCATAAAAATATAATATAAAATATTGATGGTATTTTAATTAGGCCTCTCAAAACTGCGCTAACGACTCTTGTTCGGTAGCGTTGAGAAGCTGCGTTCAATTCGTTAGCTAAGTTAATTTAGCTGAACACAAAAAAAAATTTTTGTGCTCAATATATGAACGAGTCGCACATGAACAAGGATTTGTTTGTTCGTGTTCAGCTCTTGAGAATTTTTGTGCAAAGAAAAACAAGAATCGACACAAATCCAAAAGAAAGATTTAATGAGGTTCGGGAAAGGTGCTTATATTCTCGAGAGTACAGAGGTGGCTTTCCTTCGATTAAGAAAAAGAATACTAATTACAAAATTGCCCTTGTATCATACTGCGGGATTGTTGCCCCCGCACCCCCAACCCACATAACGAAACTCCCACAATTGGACAAACACTTCTGCTCCACTCTGCTCGCAAGCTCCGCTCCAGCATCTGTCCTTTTTCTGGTATATAAGCCATATTTGTTGTAAAAAATGACGACGGCAATAAAGCAAAAAACAAATCTAGAAAATTATACCAAAAAAAGCGACACAAGATTTACGTGATTCGGCAAATTTCCTACGTCAACGGAGCTGCGGAGGATTTTATTAGCTTTGAGGATTACACCGTCGACTTAGAAGAAAGAATTCTCTCTCTCTCTCTCCTCACCTTCTCTCTCTCTAAACCGAGAGACACACCAAGAAAAAGAAAGACAACTTTAAAGAAAAGTTTCCTTGTGATTCCTTTATTTCAGTCTCATGACAAAGTATAATCCAAGGAGAGAAAACTGTTTGGAGAGTAATATATATCCCTGTAATCGTGAGCCCCTTTTAAAGCTTCTCAGTATTCAGCTTATTTTGGTAACCCTTAATTTCGTGATTCCATAGAGAAAACATGAAATCATGCTTTAATGACCCATATAAAGCCAATTAAGGCAAATTATCAAATTCATTGTCTTTTTCTCTATAGCAACAGGAGTGGCGGAAGATTAATCTGGTAAAACTTAATTAATTAATTAAGCTTTCCTTAATTCTTCATATCAATAGAAGGCAATTGCTTTAAATGAAAACAAGGAAGCATCAAGCTATAGCAGGGAACAAAATACATAAGGAAATAAACTTAAATAATTTCCATAAGTGTCGAGGTCGTCAATTCAAGGAAGTGAATCGAGTCTCCACCTTCCTTAACAATTCTCCCACTTCGAGTCTAAGACACTGACTGCATTATTTGCTGGCTGCATCGACCTTATCCTCAAACGTGATTTCCTCCACCTCTGCAACTCAAAACCTCTGTCTTCAAGCTAAAAAACCAACTAAAGTCGAGCACAACTTCAGTTTCTCAAGTGTAACGCCCTTGGTCAACATATCAACACGATTCTTGCTTCCACAAATTTTCTCAAGTAGTAACTGTCTGTCATCTAACAATGATCGAATAAAGTGATACCTGATCTGAATGTGCTTGGTCCTGGATTGAAATGCTGGATTTCTAGCTAGGAATATGACTCTCTGGCTATCACTGTAGAGAGTGCCTTTCTGAACTTCCTTGCCCAATTCTGCCAAGAAACTCTGCAACCATATCATCTCCTTAGCAGCCTCTGACACTGCAACATAGTCAGCCTCTGTAGTGGACAAAGAAACTGTCTTCTGTATATTAAAGTCCTATGACACTGCAGTACCGCCAAGAGTATAAACATAACATGTAGCACTCTTCCTACTGTCAATGTCTCCAGCTAAATTTGCATCAACATAACCCTGTACCTCTAGGCTCTTTCATGAGAAACACAAACAGGTTTCTGAAGAGCCTTTTAGGTATCTCAAAATCTACTTCACAACTTCCCAATGTTCCTTCCCTGGATTACTCATGTATCTGCTCACAACTCCTACTGCATGGTTAATATCCGGTCTGGTACAGACCATAGCATACATAAGTGAACCAATAGCTGAAGCGTAAAGAACCTTACTAATGTAATCTTGTTCCTCCTCTGACTTGGGTGATTGATTTTTGCCGAGTCTGAAGTGACTGCCTAAAGGTGTGCCAACTAGTTTGGCCTTGTTCATGTTGAACCTGCTAAGCACCTTTTTCACATACTCAGCCTGTGAAAGTCTCAAAGTGTCTTTGACTCGATCTCTAACAATCCTCATGCCAAGGATTTGTTTTGCCACTCCTAAATCCTTCATTGTAAAGTGTTCTGACATCTGCTTCTTCAAATTATTGATCTCATAAATGCTGGTCCCTGCAATAAATATATCATCCACATACTACAATAGGATGATATAGGAGTGGTTAAAGTACCTGACATAACAACAGTGATCTGCCTGACATTTGTTGTATCCAGCTTTTTGTATGAAATTATCAAACTTCTTGTACCATTGTCTAGGAACTTTCTTCAGACCATACAAGTTCTTCTTTAGTCTAAAAACTGAATCTTCTTTTCCTTGTACCACGAACCCTTCAGGCTGATGCATATAGATGTCTTCTTCAAGGTCTCCATGAAGAAAAACTGTCTACACATCTAATTGCTCAAGGAATAGATCTTCGGTACAACCATAGTCAGGACCATCCTGATGGTTGTGAGTTTTACCACAGGAGAAAAGATCTCAAAATAATCAATGTCTTGCTTCTGTTGAAAGCCTTTTGTAACAAGTCTGGTCTTGTACCTTTTACTGCCATCAGGCTCAATCTTTACCCGGTACACCCACTTGTTGTGCAATGCCTTCTTCCATGGGGAAAGTTCTGTTATATCTCATGTCTGATTTCTCAGCAGGGAATCCATCTCCTCCTTCATGGCTAGCTCCTACTTGCTAGAATTTTCATATGCTAAGGTTTTTTCATAGCTTTGTGGTTCTCCACTATATGTCAGCAATATGTAATTTAAAGTTGGTGAGTAACGCTGCGGCGAATTTCTGCTCCTTACTGACCTCTGAACGGCAATTGAAGTAGTGAATGACTCTGGACCTGCCTGCGGAATAATAGGAATGGGTGCCCCAGACCCATTCTCCTCATCATTCCCATCTTCGTCCTGCTCTGTGTCCTCTGGTAGATCGTCGAACTTCACTAACTCTGACTCTTGAGGAGCTACTCCAGAATTTGTATTAGTCTTGTCCTTGTACATCATCTTCTTATTGAAAATCACATTTTTGCTTCTGATAATCTTCTGATCCTGATCATCCTAGAAACGATAACCAAATGTTTCATCTCCATAACAAATGAAATAATATTTCTTTGACTTAGCATCGAGCTTGCTACGTACATCATGATTGATTAGAACATAAGAAAGACAACCAAAAGTTTTAAGATGAGAAAATTTAACCTTTTTGCCGCTCCCGACCTCCTCAGGTAATTTACAATTTAATGGGACAGATGACCCTCTGTTGATCAGGTAAACTGCAGTGTTGACCGCATCTGGCCAAAAGGTTTGTGGTAGTCATGCGTGCAATCTCATGCTCCTAGCACGCTCATTGATGGTCCTGTTCATGCGTCCTGCAACTCCATTTTGTTGTGGTGTCCCCAAAATGGTCTTCTCCATTTTGATACCTTGAACTGCACAATACTTCTTGAACCCACCATCAATGTACTCACCACCATTGTCAGATCTCAAATATTTTAGTTTTAGATCTGTCTTCGTTTCAACCATGGCCTTCCAAATTTTGAACACATAAAATACATCAGATTTATGCTTCAGAAAGTAAACTCATACATTTTTATTGTGGTCATCTATGAATGTGATGTAATAGCGAGAGCCTCCAAGAGATGCCACTGGGGAAGACCCCTACACATCGGTGTGTACCAGTTCTAGTTTTCCCGCCTTTGACACCCTGCCACCTTTCAGGAAACTGACATTCTTCTGATTCCCCATGATGCAACTTTCACACATGCCGAAATCAACGGACTTCAGTTGTGGTAGCTTTCCTCTGGACCGAAGCTCTTTCGTATCTCTCTGACTCGTGTGTTCAAGTCTGCAATGTCACATGTCTGTTGTGCTCTCTGCAACTGTGGTATCAACATTGTTAATTAGATCAGTTGTCATAAATAGTGTACCAGTCTTGTTACCCCGAGTCAGTACCAGTGCTCCTTTAGTAACCTTCCAAGTGTTATCAGAGAACACTACTGAATGACCTCCCTCATAAAGCTGCCCAACAGATATGAGGTTCTTTTTCAGTTCAGGAATGTGTCTAACCTTTTGCATGATCCATTTATTTCTGTTAGGGAGTGCAATTTCAACATCTCTCATCCCCATCACGTTCAAAGCTGCTCCATCAGCCAGGTACACTTTCCTAAAGTCACCTAAAACATAGTTTCTCATTAACTTCCGATAAGAAGATGTGTGAAAAGAAGCCCCCGAGTCCAGTATCCTGTCGTCAACAGAGTTATGAACTGCAAGTAATAGCGCATCCTGCACTTCTTCAGTTATAGTGTTAGCACTAACGTTCTCTGTCTTCTTAGGATTTTTACAGTTCTTCTTTATGTGCCCAGTTTTGCCATAATTCTAGCAGGTTGCTTGTTGACCAGGCTTTGACTTGCCCTTGCTTCGATGATTTGATTTCGACCTTCCTCTGTTTGAGTTTCTGTCTTGTGATCTCTCTCTGAAATCAACTTTCAATACTGAACTCGAACCTGAGAGCTCGCCAGAATCTTTCTTGTGCACCTCTTCAGCAAGAATCAAGTCACGAATATCATCATATTTCAGTTTGGTTTTACCTGCAGAGTTGCTAACTGTCACATCATGGCTTCCCAGCTATTTGGTAATGAAGCCAACAATATCAGCGTACGCATCTCATCGTCAAAATCAATCTCAACGGACGATAACTGACAAATGTTGAACAACCGACAGACCTTCCGTCATCTTCAGGTTGAATAACTTTTCATCAAGTGCACATTGTTATTCACCGATGGCTTTTCATACATACCTGATAAGGCTGTCATAAGATCTGTCGTCGTCCTCTCCTTTATGATATTGTGAGTAACGAACCTCGATAGGGTTAATCGAATAACCCCCAGAACCTGTCAATCCAACAGATTCCAATCAGCCTCTTCTATCTTCTCCGGTCGCTTTCCCAGTAATGAAAGATGAAGTTTCTTCCAATAGAGGTAATCCTCTATCTGCATCCTCCAATATCCAAAATTCGTGCCATCGAACTTCTCGATCCCTGAAACCTTCACTTTATCTCCGACCATCGTTCTTCCTCAGATCCAAACCGGGGCTCTGATACCAATTGTTGTAAAAATTGACGACAACAATAAAGCGAAAAACAGATCTAGAAAATTACAACATAAAAAGCGACATAAGATTTATGTGGTTCGGCAAATTGCCTACGTCCACAGAGCTGCAGAGGATTTTATTAGCTTTGAGGATTACAGGTCGACCATGTCGACTTACAAGAAAGAACTCTCTCTCTCTCTCCTCACCTTCTCTCTCTCTCTAAACCGAGAGGCACACCAAAAAGAAGAAAGACAATTTTTCACCAAGGCCTTCCAAATCTCTCAGAGAACTTCTCTAAGAGCCCATTAGTGCATTGCAACTNCACTATTATATTACGACTATGGCTGCAACCCATATGTTTCTCAACGACTTTCTGTCCTTTAGACTTGTGAACCATAAGTGTACATTTTATTGACACAGTTTTCTGTTAGCTAAGGTCGACTTAAATTTATCCTCATCGAGAAACATGTATCTCAAATTTATAAAAGTCTCTTGGACGATGTAAATCATAGTTTCTGATAAGGAGCTTTCAGTCATGTTGGGTCGACTAACTCCTCTAATTAAGTAGATCCAGGACCATGATGACCCGAGATGACAAAACTATGAAATCTTGATCGGGTTCGTCACCATTTCTCCCGNACTATGGCTGCAACCCATATGTTTCTCAACGACTTTCTGTCCTTTAGACTTGTGAACAATAAGTGTACATTTTATTGACATAGTTTTCTGTTAGCTAAAGTCGACTTAAATTTATCCTCATCGAGAAACATGTATCTCAAATTTATAAAGGTCTCTTGGACGATGTAAATCATAGTTTCTGATAAGGATCTTTCAGTCATGTTGGGTCGACTAACTCCTCTGATTAAGTAGATCCAGGACCATGATGACCCGAGATGACAAAACCATGAAATCTTGATCGGGTTCGTCACCATTTCTCCCACTATCTGCTTTAGCAAGTGATAAATTTTATAATTTAAACTATATGTTTGTTGCTACTATATGCTAAATATTCGATGTTTAATGCCTAGCCTAAAGCCAAAATGTTCTTACGTTATCATGAGAGGTAATTAATAATGGGGGCTTGCGCTTATGAGAAACCTTGTACTCCAGATCAAATATGTCATCACAAAATGAGGGCAAAATCTCTGGGTAGTGTCGTATCTACAATGCAATCTACCTTTTGAAAATTTTATCCTCAAAGCTCTCTCTCAAAAACAACAGTTTGGGGCGGTTGAAAGGTTTGGAGCTCAGATTTCTGACGACTCCACTTAGTAGGCTAGCTTTATCATTATTTTCGGCGGGTTGTCTGGCGTCATTCTCCCAGGATTGGGGGAACTTCGAATTCATTCGTCGAAGCTTTTATTTTGTCATAGTACGGAGTCCGGTAAACCCGGTTGAAGATATTAGAAATGTTTTAATCCCCCTTGTAAGTCTATTTTGTAGGCATTCTCCTTTCAAAGCACATCTGGATATAATAAGTATCTATCATATTTTGACACAACATAGCTGGAACTGCATGTGGATTTGTATCCTCACGAACCACGTCTCGAGCCATTAAATATGTGATTGACTCACATCGTATTCGTCTGAGTGTATCTGATAAACAAGTATCTAAGGATGAATCAACTTTGAGATGAAATCTATGGCAGGTTGGGCAACTCTCAATAGCAATCACTCATGAGAGGCATTTTCTTCTCTGGTACGACCTAGATCCTATTGCTAGATGTTTTTTTCCACAAAGATCCTAAGGTGATTTCCAATGTTGTGATTCATCACTCCGATCTAACCATCTATTGGTGGGTAAACTGCTGAACTAAAGTTAATACTCAAATGACTCCAAATGGTCTTCAAGAAGTATAGATCTATGACATATTGGATCTCTCTCAGTAAGGGTAACTCAGGAGGTATGCTATATATATCTGAAAAATCTGAAATTTTCTTATCTAAAGTTGTCCTGTGTCTAGTATCGACTCATCAAACTTATGGTGTTTTTGGAACATCCAATGTTCAGTCTTACTGATGCTTCTTTCAACGCTTCAAAAAGATAGTTTGTGACACCACAACCTTATACTCTGCATGAACGCCTATTACCTTGAGCTCACTTTCTTCTAGAACAAATATTGTTAACCCTTTGGGATATATCTCTTGGGCTCAACTTGAATTGCCTGCATCTCTCTCTCATCAATTGGGAGCTGGTACTCGTTTGTTTTCTCACTTTCTTATGTGTCTACTGTGTCATTGTCAATTTTTGCAATTGCTTCATCCTCAGTGAAATAGACTGTATTTATGTTTGGGCAATCTGATGCACCGTGCCTAAAATTGTGACACTTGAAGCGCTTTCTGAGATGTAGTAATGTTGGTTAACTCCACCTCTTCTCCACTTAGACTTAGTTTCTCCTTAGACAAGGTCTATTTGGATATTTCCCTGGGTGTACTCTATCTACTTGATCTTGGAGTTTAATTCTATTTGTAAAATGTGGCAATCATTCAGTGTTGTTATCTGTGCACTTTTGAAACTAGGGCCTGCACATCATGCATGTAATGAACTAGTAGGTACTAGTGCTGCAACTCTCGTTTCATCTTAAAACCTGATAATAATTTTATTTTTTTTATTCCCGCTGTCATAGGTTTTTAACATTTTCCAAACACAATGCACTCTTCTTTAATTTGGTGGAGGCTAGCTTTACCATTATGTCCGGTGAGATGTTCTGGTACTCAAAGACATGTTTAACTACCTGGAGCCATTTGATGAACCCGTTCGAATCCATGTGGCCGTCAAAACATTGTGAGTAACTAACTATGCACTTCAAAATCCTGACTTCTTTGATATTCTATGCAAAGTTTCGGGATAGTAATTGTTCATCGCTTGAAATTGCTATGTAGAAGATATTCACTGCATCCTTTTGATTCGACGAATTACCATTGTCGCTACAGGTGACCCTTCCGAATTGTCTACTCTCGAATGCGGCAAGCTCCTATTGCAATTGAAGCATTCCCTATAATGTTTTTGGACATCTTTTTGCGAATTTCTCATAAGTGGATATTGTGTAATTTCCTTCTGATCGGTTTTCCAACACTTATCTCGTCAGTGGTGTGGTTAGGGTTTGGGTTTGTGTAGGTGAAAGTGGGTGTATGGGGGCTGATGTAGGTGGGAAAGAGAAATTTTGGGCGGGATTTGGAAAATCTTCGAAAGGAAGGGTTTTTGGGTGTAGATTATGTTAGGTAGTGATGGATTTAGGCAAGCCTAAGATAGGACTTTGGTTAGGCTAACTCTAATACCAAATAATATTGGAGTTAACCAACAACAATTAGAAAATCAAATTTTATTGCTGAAATCAAGTAGGAAATTACAATCAAACACATTGAAATGGGAAATAACAACACACCTTACACAAACTCGAATGTGGGTTCGATCCAGGCGTGGTGGTGATCGGCGGCTGGAATGATTGGATGGATGTGGGATGGGGGGCGGTTACGACAAGTAGAGGCTTTTGGAGGGCTGTTTTGGGGCGGCAACTAGCGTAGGGTGGCTTGGAGAGACCGGAAAACATTAGTTTGGCTGTTCTGGGTGATGGCAGCCAGGGGAAAGGGGATGGCAGCGAGGGGCAGCAGGAGGGGCTGTCGGTACAGTAGGATAGGAAGCAATCCAAGCAGCAGCAAGCCTGGATGTTGGCTGGAACGGCAGGAACGGCTGGATGTGGTGGCGAAGGAAGGAGGCAGGAAGTGATGTGGTGGACAAGGCAGGGACAGCAAGCAGACAGCTGATGGCGCGATTGGGAGATAGAAACTGCAAGAAGGAACAACCAGGACAACTGTTCCGGGCGGCTGTAGCAAGGAGACAGGTGTGGCAGTGAAGCCGGAGGGACATGCAAGGGTTGAGGAAGGATAAATCACCATCTTGAGAGCGAGATATAGCCTGAGCATCATTCAAGCCTTGGATACAGCTCTCAAATTGAGAAACGGAGGGACCGACTGTCGTCTTGAACACACGTGAAAATTGTGGATCCAAATCTTAATACAACACATATAGAAAAAAAAACTAGAAATGAAGGAGGGATAAACTAAAACTCTTTGAAAAATAGGAAAAAAAAATATCGACCAATTTGGTCTTTCCGCGATCCCGGGAATTGCAATTTGCGTCCCATTTCTGGGGCATAGCGTCCTGCATCACAAAGTAAATATTATTCGCCTAAGTTTTTGTTCCGATTTTCGACTTATGCATAAATTCACTTTGTGCTTTGGTTAAAAATTCTTTATTACGCTAAAATTTTGACTTATTTGTTTACTTCCAATGTGTATAGTTCAACTTCTTGACTATATTCCGTTCTTCATGCCCTACATTATTTTTCCATCGCAGCTTCTTCTCTGTCTTTCCTAATCCTTCTTTCTATTGGTTCAACTTCACAGTTATGCATTGGAGTCCCTTGCCATACATTTAAGTTCTGGGCCTTCATAGGGATACTCTTTCAGGTACACGTGCACATCCATTATATTCTGCATGCAACAAACTTCTGTAAAATATAAACTAAGGCAATGGAGCTTTTTACTTATGTCCTGAAGTTTTCATAACAATTTAGAGTCTCTGTAACAGCTAATGAGCGGCTCTTGCCTTATTTCCTGACTTATTTTGCTTACCAGGTTCCCTTGGGCATTTTAACACGCTATCTACAGGAGAAATTTAAGAGTTCAATGGTATGCATTTATCTAATCTTACAATACATTTTCTAATTACTGATCATTCTTATATGGCTAAGATGGCGTATATGTAAAAATTTAAGTTTAGAAGTTAGATATGTAAATATATTGGAAATACATGATATATATATATATATATATATATATGTAAATCTTCTTAAAAAAATAAAACATAAATAAATCGAGGCTCGTACTGACTCATGAGTGTGCCAGGTGGGAAATATGATATTCTNGTACTGACTCATGAGTCTGCCAGGTGGGAAATATGATATTCTGGGTCTTCTTCTGCATCCTCGGCCAGCCCATGTGCGTGCTCCTGTACTACCACGATGTGATGAACAGAAGAGTGAGAACGGAGTGATTGAAGTTTACAGCCACAACAGAACACAGCAGGCAAGTTCCTTCTCTTTTACTGCTTCATTCCATATATTGGGAAAAAGCTCAGTTCCTACAAAACCATTTTTTAGCTATGTAAATAAAGTGGAAACCTAACGGAAGAGATCACAAGAAAATAAATTTTGGTTTATATGCATATAGAAAAAGTTTGGTTTTTGTGCGCTCATTTTGATAATTTCTATTTCATTATTTAATTGGTTATGTTTTAAAAAGCTAATCATTAACGTTGTTCTGCATATAATAGTTTTTTATTTTTTAAGGGCATTTACACATACCACACGATTATATATATATATATATATATATAGTCACGCAACCATATATTAGAGTTGGCATGTCAATTGAAACTCGATTGGTCATATTTGAATTGAAAAGTTTTTAATTTAATTGAAGATCATCCAAACATCAATTTTAGCATATTTATAGTAGAACTCATTCTTGTTAAAACAAACTCAAATGATACTAAAAGTAAATTGATCCAACTCCAAATGAGTACAATTCATGCAATTGCAGTATACTTGAAGACTCTTGACACATTAATCAAAATAATCTCAAATTCTTGTATACTTATAGTTAAATTAAGTATTTTTAAGAGAAAAACTAACAAATATAAGAACTCTTAATTATGACTTCATTGAGGTTCTTAAGTATAAAAAATTGCCATGCAATTGTTTTAAAATATTTAAGTTTATGAGTAATGTCACTCCTAAAAAATTAAAACTAGATCCTTATTTTTCATATGAGAAGCCAAAAAGGGATGGAGAGAGCTTAATGGTTTGAAAATTTTTTGAGCTCTACATGACCACCTTATTTGGACTATCGCTCTACCATCACCAACGAATTGTCTCTAAACCCCGCCATCAAATTGTTGTTGATAGGTCATTGCAGTCATAATGTTGACAAATGGTCACTAGTGGCAAACTGTCATTGGTTCATTTTTATAGACTAATTGCCATCACATTTGTCTATAGTCACGCAACCATAATGCTGAGAAATGATCACTAGTGTCAAACTGTCACTGTTTCATTATTGTTGTCTGATTGTCATCATATTTGTGTATAGTCACTCAACTTCTATTGCATAACAACAATTTTGTCATCACTATTGCCCGACTAATGTATTTTGATTGCCATTGCTCAACGAAATTCTCCCAACCATTATCACCCAACTACACTCTCGAGATTACCATGGCTCGATCATTATCACTTATAAATGGCTACCTAACCACTATCGCCAAGCTGGAATTGCCTGACTAGCATTTTCTAATTGTAACTACTCGACCACGGTCACCCAATTACAATCTTTCAAGCAACTTCACCAAACTCGTTTTCCAACCATCATCACTTGACTACACTGATGCTCATTGACTTTGTTGCTCGCCATTTCTTATAAGACCAGTTCATAATATTAACATGTGTCATCACATTTAAGGTCAATACATGATTTTGATATACGCTCACTTTAAAATCTGATGGACATTGTCAACACCAATGTCATCGCCAACCAACCTTTTTTGTATGTTGTCGCTAACAATGTTAATGCACGAAATTATTCATAAGATTAATTCAAGTTATCGATACCAACAATGGTGTTTGCTGACTGTTGTTTGTCACCATCAACAGTGTTGGTGGAAACCATCTAAGTTATAAAAAAAACATCATAAAAAACAANTCTTATAAGACCAGTTCATAATCTTAACATGTGTCATCACATTTAAGGTCAATACATGATTTTGATATACGCTATCATTTTAAAATCTGATGGACATTGTCAATGCCAATGTCATCGCCAACCAACATTTTTTGTATTTTGTCGTTAACAATGTTAATGTACGAACTTATTCATAAGATTAATGCATGTTATCAATACCAACAATGGTGTTTGCTAACTTTGTTTTTTGTCACCATCAACAATGTTGGTGGAAACCATCTAAGTTATACAAAAAAACATCATAAAAAACAAAAGAAGAACATAAAATTGACATTTTCAAAATATTCTATGAAAAATAATTATATATCATTTGTCTTTTGAACTAATTCAATTGTTTGAAGTAACTATAGAACCATATAAAATATATATGCATAATTTTAATTAATTGAGATTAACTTCAACTTTATTCAATCTCATATAGTATTTTAGGCTAAAAAAAAGTAAGACTTTCATACATACAACTCAATTTATATATATTTACACATCTTAACACCTAAACTTTAGTTTTTACCTATATATATATATATAACCACTTTATTTTTTCATAAAAGCTGAAAATAGTGATATTCTTATGTANAACCACACATTCTTCTAAATCAATTATTAACTTATTAATTATATCCAACAAGGTCAAACTTTATTTAAAAAATACACGGCATTAATTAAGCATTTGGATAATATCATGATTTAATANATATATATATATATATATGTGTATGTATATATATACCTAAAAATTAGACATTATTATGTGTACCAAAAAAAAAGGTTTATTGCAACTTGAGAGGTTCAATAAAGAATATAAAAAGATGATTAATTAATAACTAATACATTGGATTAAATGCTCTGTCCTATCACTTAACCACACATTCTTCTAAATCAATTATTAACTTATTAATTATATCCAACAAGGTCAAACTTTATTTAAAAAAATACACGGCATTAATTAAGCATTTGGATAATATTATGATTTAATTAAATGTAGCCCCGATGACTTCCAATTAAATTCAATTAGAATAAATCTCTTCCAGCTGAATATGGACGAAAATAGCGACAAAATTAGCTGAAACAGTCTGCCGGCATGTTGGGCATCTCAGGCTTAGATGCCGACAGCATAAGGATGATATTTCATTTATTTATAATTAAATAATTATAATGTAATTATAAAATGAAAAATAAATGCCTCCCCATGATAAGCGATGGGAGCATTGGGTCGGATGATCTTAGTAAGATACGAATTTAATATTTAATAGAAATTTTAATATTTGTGAGGGTTATTATCTTAAGTTTTTTTCAATTAAAATATATAAATTATTAGTAATTAATTAAATTGAGTTTTTAGCTCTTTCACATTTGGTCGGATGTAATGCAGTATCATTTATGAGGAAAAGAAAATAAAGCTCATTAGTCATGGATAGATAAGTTATGAAAATGAAACAACTCGTATTTTTATACATGCCACCCAATTCATATATATTTATATATCTAATTCATAAATTTAGTTTTTTACATTTATACCGCCCGAATCTTTCCTATCACATACAAAAATGAGGTTATTTTTCTCCCTTCGATGCCTGCTCTCTCTCTCTCTCTCTCTCTCTCTCTCTTTTTCTCTCTCGCTTTCTCACGCACGAAAAATATTACGTCTGGAGTCTTGATGCACGGATTCCAACTAAAATCTAATGCGTGTTTTTACCTAAAAAAAGAGAGGCCTAAAGCTCATTAGTGCGGAGAAGTACAACATTGTACTCGAGGTTTTTCTTCAAAACAATCATGTTGTATAGAAATGTTCATTAGTTGTTTTTTTTACTTAATACAACATGGTTGTACTTAAGAAAAACCTCAGGTACAATCATGTTGTACTCCATGACCAAACTTGTGTCCGGACTTCGAACGTAATATTTTCTCTCTCTTACACACACAGACGCACAAAAGCACACACCCTCTTGCCACTCGATAGTTCAGTGAAGATGATATTTGTAAATTTTTTAATATTATAAATGAATAGTATATTTTTGTAAAATACTAATTTGAACAATAAAAAAACACCTCTCAAACATAAAATACTGAACTGCTGCTTCAGTTAAGTCAACACAAAAATCCAAAAAAAGTAATTAGCAAATCTAATTACCATACTAATCCTTAAACAATTCTATTTTTACTTGTCTGTTACTCTTCAATTCAGCATAATGACGCTGTATATCTTCTGCATGTTGATCNTGAATAGTATATTTTTGTAAAATACTAATTTGAACAATAAAAAAACACCTCTCAAACATAAAATACTGAACTACTGCTTCAGTTAAGTCAACACAAAAATCCAAAAAAGTAATTAGCAAATCTAATTACCATACTAATCCTTGAACAATTCTGTTTTTACTTGTCTGTTACTCTTCAATTCAGCATAATGACGCTATATATCTTCTGCATGCTGATCCTTTTAACAGATTAAAATGCAGGTTTTTTATCCCAAATCATTGATGTAAATACTAATTGTTTAAATAAATCTCTCTGATTATATTATAAATTACAAGAGATTAGCAGATTCAAATGCAAGTAGATCCATTTTGATAATTATATACCTAAAGGAACTTTCTTTAATCAAGAGCTAATGTCATCAGGATTCACTAAAATCTCTTTGTTTTCAGGTCAACAGGAATAGGCTTGGACAAATACCTAACATCCTTTGAAGATATCTAATTTAAGATTATTAAATCAACAAGCATCTATAGAAAAAGAGAAGGATGGCTTAAAAAAACTTTGATTATGAAGACACCATATTTGTTTACTCATCCAAATTAATTAAAAAAGTATAGCCAATATCTTATTTCTCCTGTCGATAGATAAAAAATTTCAATGCATCAATCATGAATTTAGACACAAAATTTAGCTTCGTTTGGTGAAAATGACAATCACCCACAAAAAGCATTTAATATGTTGGCCATCCTCTACAAAATTGACAAAAAAAAGTAGAGCATCAAGACTGCTTCCTTAACAACAATGGATGCTATTGTTGGAGTTATTTTTGCCTTTTTTTGCTTTTTTGAGTTTGCCTTGCTTTTTTGGACTCTACTTGGACCTGTGTGACTACGGTTGGACTTTCAGGCACCAAAATTTGGCATAATAAAAAAACTTCACTAGGCGTCATGACCCTTATGAGAATGTCATGACCCTGTATGCGATAAGATGCCTATCCAGAACCAACTGTCAATGTTTAAGGCTCTGTGGCTCAAGGGATAGGTGGCGTGGCACGCATTCGACACTATTCAATATGGGAGTTGATGCCCCGACGTCTTGGACCGTTGGGTGCCCTGGCCCCTACAATGGCTCCGTGGCTCCTCACCTGAAATCATTTAAGTTCCCCAACCAAAGAAGTAATTATTTGGGCATGTGGCAGCGACGCCGAGCCATCTATTAATGTTGGACACATGCAACGGTTTCCATCCGCATAAATTTTAGTGGTGAAGCCTTAACAGATCTTTTTATTTTTTTTAGACATCCCTCTCTTCTCGTTTTATGATCATGACTCTGAGAAGACGTGTGAGGTCACCATGGCAGGAGGAGTGAGGATTTGATACATCCCAGTTTATAAGCTGAGAGGTTGCTTTAAGATATGTGGAATCCCACCAATATCAATAACATATCTTCAAATGGAGATTTTCCGAGCTAGGAGGTAGTATCACTACCACCATCATGAGGAGAGGTTGGGTAGACCTGGCATGAAAACCTGAGTCTACAATTGCCTACGTCATTCGGGAGTTCATGGTGAATGCTAGGGAGCACATAGACGATAGAGTGTTAGTTAAAGGTTGATGGGTGTCATTCGATTGAGAGATGATCGATGACATATATAGCTTGGTGGAGTATGTGAAGGATAAGAACACGACTTCATGGACTAGGGCCCTGAATACAAAGAGGTCTTATGGTACCTCACTGCAAGGGCCGACAACACCTTGCTGGTCGAGGCTGAGGGGCATCCTGTCAACTTCCTCCAAAAGCACCCGCAACTAAGGGGCAAAAGTCAGGAATTTCCACATCTTTGCCAGATTGTTTCGTAGCAAGCATTTGAGCATGGTAACTGTAGAGCACGCTGGTCTGAACCATGCCATCTAGTAGCACAACGCGATTGATGTCAAGCGTATCATCCACCGATTCATACTTCATATGGTACGAGGGATACCATTNAAAAAAAAAAAAAAGGTTTATTGCAACTTGAGAGGTTCAATATAGGATATAAAAAGATGATTAATTAATAACTAATCCATTGGATTAAATGCTGTCCTATCATTTAACCACACATTCTCCTAAATCAATTATTAACTTATTAATTACATCCAACAAGGTCAAACTTTATTTAAAAAATACAAGGCATAAATTAAACATTTGGATAATATTATGACTTAATAAAATGTAGCCCCGATGACTTCCAATTAAATTCAATTAGAATAAATCTCTTTCTGCTGAATGTGGACGAAAATAGCGACAAAATTAGCTGAAAGAGTCTGCCGGCATGTTGGGCATCTCAGGCTTAGATGCCGACAGCATAAGGATGATATTTCATTATTTATAATTAAATAATTATAATGTAATTATAAAATGAAAAATAAATTGTCTCCCCATGATAAGCGATGGGAGCATTGGGTGGGATGATCTTAGTAAGATACGAATTGAATATTTAATAAAAATTTTAATATTTTTTAGGGTTATTATTATTTTAAGTTTTTTCAATTAAAAAAATATAACTTATTAGTATTTAATTAAATTGAGTTCTTAGCTCTTTCACATTTGGTCGGATGTAATGTAGTATCATACATGAGGAAAAGAAAATAAAGCTCATTAGTCATAGATAGATAAGTTATGAAAACGAAACAACTCGTATTTTTATACATGCCACCCAATTTCATATATATTTTATATATCTAATTCATAAATTTTGCTTGTTACATTTATACCGCCCGAATCTTTCCTATCACATACAAAAATGAGGTTATTTTTCTCCCTTCCCTACCTACTCTCTCTCTCTCTCTTTTTCTCTCTCGCTCTCTCACACACGAAAAATATTACGTCTGGAGTCTTGATGCACGGACTCCAACTAAAATTTAATGCGTGTTTTTACCTAAAAAATAGAGAAGCCTAAAGCTCATAAGTGCGGAGAATGCTGTACAACATTGTATTGGAGGTTTTTCTTCAAAACAATCATGTTGTATCGAAATGTTCATTAGTCATTTTTTTACTTAATACAGCATGGTTGTACTTAAGAAAACCCTCAGGTACAACCATGTTATACTCCATGACCGGACTTATGTCCGGACTTCGAACGTAATATTTTCACACACACACACACACACAGACGCACAAAAGCACACGTCCTTTTGCCACTCAATAGTTCAGTGAAGATGATATTTGTAATTTTTTTAATATTATAAATGAATAGAATATTTTTGTAAAATACTAATTTGAACAATAAGAAAATAAATACCACTCAAACATAAAATACTGAGCTGCTGCTTCAGTTAAGTCAACACAAAAATCCAAAGAAGTAATTAGCAAATCTAATTACCATACTAATCCTACTTCAATATGTCTGTTACTCTTTAATTCAGCATAATGACGCTATATATCTTCTGCATGTTGATTCTTTTAACAGATTAAAATGCAGGTTTTTTATCCCAAATCTTTAATGTAAATACTAATTGTTTAAATAAATCTCTCTGATTATATTATAAATTACAAGAGATTAGCAGATTCAAATGCAAGTAGATCCATTTTGATAATGATATACCTAAAGGAACTTTCTTTAATCAAGAGCTAATGTCATCAGGATTCACTAAAATCTCTTTGTTTTCAGGTCAACAGGAATAGGCTTGGACAAATACCTAACATCCTTTGAAGATATCTAATTTAAGATTATTAAATCAACAAGCATCTATAGAAAAAGAGAAGGATGGCTTAAAAAACTTTGATTATGAAGACACCATATGTGTTTACTCATCCAAATTAATTAAAAAAGTATAGCTAATATCTTATTTCTCCTGTCGACATATAAAAAATTTCAATGCATCAATCATGAATTCAGACACAAAATTTAGCTTCATTTGGTGAAAATGACAATCACCCACAAAAGCATTTAATATGTTGGCCATTCTCTACAAATTGACAAAAAAAAAGTAGAGCATCAAGACCGCTTCCTTAACAACAATGGATGCTACTGTTGGAATTATTTTTGCCTTTTTTGCTTTTTTGAGTTTGCCTTGCTTTTTGGACTCTACTTGGACCTGTGTGACTACGGTTGGGCTTTCAGGCACCAAATTTTGGCATAATAAAAAAACTTCACTAGGCGCCACGACCCTTATGAGAATGTTAGGACCCTGTATGTGATAAGACGCGTATCCAGAACCAACTGCCAATATTGTATGTGATAAGACACGTATCCAGAACCAACTGCCAATATTTAAGGCTCTGTGGCTCTGGGGATAGGTGGTGTGGCACGCATTCGACACCATTCAATATGGGAGTTGTTGCCCCTGCATCTTGGATCGCAAGGTGCCCTGGCCCCGACAATGGCTTTGTGGCTACTCACCTAAAATCATTCCAAGTTCCCCAACCAAAGAAGTAATTATTTGAGCATGTGACCGCGACGCCGAGCCATCTATTAATAGGGACACATACAACGATTTCCATCCACATAAATTTTAGTGGTGAAGCCCTAACAAATGTTTTATTTTTTTTAGACATCCCTCTCTCTCGTTTTATGATCATGACTCTAAGAAGACGTGTGAGGTCACCCTAACAGAAGGTGGGAGGATTTGATACATCCCAATTTATAAGCTGAGAGGTTGCTTTGAGATATATAGAATCCCACCACTACCAAAACATTATCTTTAAATAGTGATTTCTTGAGCTAAGAGGTAGTATCACTGCCACCATCATGAAGAGAGGTAGGTTAGACCTGACATGGAAACCTGACCCTACAGTTGCCTACGTCATTTGGGAGTTCATGGTGAATGCCAGAGAGTACACAAATGGTAGAGTGTTAGTTAGGTTGATGGGTGTCATTCGATCGAGAGATGATTGATGGCATATACGGCTTGGTCAAGTATGTCAATGATCAGAACACAACTTCATGGACTAGGGCCCTGACTACCAAGAATTCTTAAGGTACCTCACTGCAAGGGCCGACAACACCTCGCTGATTGAGGCTGAGGGGCATCCCATCAACTTCTTCCAAAAGAGCCCACAATTGATAGGCAAAAGCCAAGCATTTCCACATCTTTTCTAGATTGTTTTCTAGCAAGCATTTGTGCACAGTAACTCTCAAGCATGCTGGCTTGAACCATGCCATCTAGTAGCACAACACAATCGACGTCAGGCGTATCATCCACCAATTCATACTTCATATGGTTTGAGGGATACCATAGTCGACATAAATTACCCTTTCATTAAATTTACATTGTGCGTAAAAGTCAGGGAAGAGTTTGACCCTCAAGAGGAGAAGGTAGACCCCATGAAGCCTATTAGGCGTCGATATCCAAGCTATTCGTGGGCTCACTCCATGAAGTGTAGAGGCCGTTGGCCCTCTAGCTCCACATCAGTCCTGTTCTGTTCAAGAATAGATCCGAGATCTTTGGATCGACATGGCCTCGATTGACTAGAAAATAGATATCCTCAGCCATGAACTCAACAATATGCAGCACCGACATGCTAGCCAACATTTAGGGTTGAGCTTGTCCTTAGGTCGGCTCATGGGCAATGTCAGAGATGACCTTGCCCCACCTCCTCAATACATATTTTTAAAAGTCAAATTAGTTGTGTGATAGACGATGATGATAGTGATTGCAATGGCGATGAGTAGTTGGCGAGTGATATAAGCTGAATATGTGATATTTTTATAGCACCTTTTCCCATATTTTTACACATTTCTATTAATATTATGCTTGAAAAGGGTATTTTTGTCTTAGTTGTGTGGGAGATTTTGTGAACATGAACTTTGAGCAAAGAAGAACAAAAATCATCATAATAAAGGAGGTTCCGGTCCAGTGCACTCGTGCCTCACTCCCAGTGCGCTCGCTTTAACTAGCGTAGCCACGCTGTTTTCAACCCACCTGCACCCACCATAAAGCACCCATGCTCATGGAAGTACACCAGCACACATCCTTCTTCCCAACATGCAGCACACCCACGCCATAGTCGAGGTGCCCCACGCCATAGTCGAAGTTCACCCACACTGTATCCAACGCACCAGTGCTAGCTAGAATTGCGGCAAGCTCATGTTTAGTTTGTTGAACTTATTTTGTAGAAATTTTCTTGCCTATACCG
>JXCR01086136.1:467196-478133 GCA_002079205.1 Phalaenopsis hybrid cultivar | reverse complement strand
TAAATGCTCTGACATGCATTTTGAGTTGCAGGTGGTGGAACGAGAAGACTCGTCAGGTACACTTTTACAGTTTACCGTGTTTTACAGTCTTTTTTGTACTTTTCTACTGCTTTTCTTTTATACTTGTACCATACTTACTGTATAAAAAAAAACACTTGCATGTTAAAAAAAAAAACAAAACCAAAACCAAAAATAAAATTTCAAATAAAAATATCTCACAACATTTCAAAATATAAGACAACTCAAAATTTAATCACAAATATCACAAAAGTCACCACAACATTTCAAAATATAAAACAACTCAAAATTTAATCACAAACATCATACAAAACATTCAACTAAATTAAAACGTCTCTATTGGAAGATCGGGAACCCCTCGGAGGAGGTAACCTACGGGTAAAACGTCTCTATCGGAAGATCGGGAATCCCTCGGAGGAGGTAACCTACGGTTGCTAACGAGTTTTCCCAAGATCTAAATGAAATTANATATATATATATATATATATATATATTAGAAAAAGTAATATTTCAAAATTTGAAAATAAAAGATCGAACCTATCTCCTATCTACAATAGTTTAATTGATTGAGCGCAACACCGTAATAAATATATCTACCTCGAAGGATAGATACACTACTTGATGGTGGTGCTCGATTAAATAAGTTAAATAATTTATGACATTCATTTTAGTCTACAAAAAATCATTTTTATGTTGACCGACAAATTCCCCTATTTAATATAAAGAATTAGGTAGGGTTTATATTACTTGGGTTCTTTAAGTTATCTATAGAGGCAAGCCCATATAGTCAATTACATCTCAAATTATTGAGATCACTTAAGAAAACTTTCGATTTAGATCAGAAAATATTGTCTTCAAGAATTCCAAAGGATGAGACTTTTTAAAGATCAAACCAAGTAGTGTCAAATGGGAAAGACTCAAATTTAAAACATTTATTATGCAATTCAAAGGGAGAAAACTAGGGGTTGTCACAGATCTTGAGGAGAACCTGAGTGACTTCCCAAACTATCTTATGGTTTGGCTTTAACTTTGAGAAAAAAATTATTGAATGTTTTTTCCTGCCAATTTTATTATTCAAGGCTTACATTTGTGTGTGACAATCGCACAAATAGTTTGGAAGAAATGAGGATTTATGTCGTATCTGATGAAAATATCAGTATCTTAAAATGAGTTGGGGCTCAGATTGCACGACATGGTCATGCAAAGGCCTAAAGATGAGTTGAAGATTTATGTCGCATTAGGTGAACAACCTTGAAGTTTTATGGCTTGTTGTTTATTTCTAAGGGAATTTGATTTTGTAGATCCACTTACTGATGTAGAAGATTTCCCACAGAGTTAGCTCCAAGCTCCTCGTTGAAGTAGTAGTCATAAAGTATAAAACTGTAAAGGTTAAAGGACAAGTTCAATTCAATCATTATGGGGGTGTTAAAATTAATTAGAGCGACACCGATTAGGATTCCACCGTTCCCTCGTTCTGGTACCATTTTTTTCTTTTGAATTTATTTAGCTTAAAAGAGTTGTTAAGCTCATTTAAACTGGGGAGATCTCGTTAGCAACCGTGGGTTACCTCATTCGAGGGACTCCCGTAAATTCGAAATAATGTGTTATAAAGTTGTATTTCGAAGGATTTATGGTTACCTCTGAAAGTGTTTAATTTAATTTTTGAAAATTGTTTTAATTTTGAAAAGTTTTCATTTTATTAATCAAGCATGCATGTTATGTACAAGAGATAGTAATTTGCAGTAAATTAAATGACAGGAAATAAATAAAATTGTAAAGGCGTACCCGTCAGCTTCACGCTACTCCTGCTAAAATATTAAAACTTGCAACATATATAATTTTGGAGGAAATTTAAATAAATTGTAAAAAACTAAAATACTAGACAAAGGTGTAGCTAATAAACCCCAGGTCATAACATGGTGGATCCTTAAAGGTTTTAATAGATGATTTTCTAGAGCAAATAATAATAAGTTCAATTGTCCTCAAAAATATCTAAAATGTCATAAAAGTTTTTGGGCAACAATCCCTAACAACTTTTGGAACCCTTTGAAATGTTTCGAGTTCATTTGAATCTGTTATGCTGCTCAATTGATCCTAAACTTTGAATTTAATTTCATTGAATTAGTATACCATATGCTCGATGAACCTAATTTTTCAACTATTCCAAGAGTGGGGTACTTCAAATATTCACCTGATATCTTACTTAAGAGTTATGTAAGTGGATGCTCTTCAGGCAAACTTAAGTCATTAAAGATTTGTACCCACCATTAAAGTTGGGCTTGTATTGTTTAGAGGTGTTAATCAACCATATCTTTCTTTTCTAATCCTCATCAAATAAGTTCAAATATCAAGTCTAGGTCACCTCTAAGCCCTTAAAAATTTCATGGGTAAATTTGTTGTTGACATCAATTTTTGATGTCATGAGTGTAGGGTGTCCACCTGCATGACTCGGGATAGTTTACGGTCTGTCCGCAGCCATCCAGTAGTTTAGACACCCACCAAGGACCTTTAGGCACGTGTTGAGGAGCACGCAGCCAGGGTCATTCTGCTAGGATTTAGCTTTCACTTATGCAATTGCCGGTCGGCATTTCACTCATCAAACTACTCTGATCGGGTTGACAAATATCATTCGTCGCACCGCGCACGAAATTGGCTCGAATTGACCTGATTGTTGGTGAAGTTATCCAGATGACTCAAGACGACAAAACAAACCACGTGAGTGTGTCTGGAACGTCAATTACACCTACGGAGGATGTCCAGTTTGCTACGGCTCCGCAAGTGGGATGAAAATGTGTAAATTATTATTTTGGGCACGATAGTCGAAAAAGTGGTCCAGATGACCCCGAATGACAAAACAGACTGGGCTAACGCGTCTAAAGCGTCGATTTCCTATAAGGAGTCGTAGGGTAGGAATCTCATGCGTTGACCGGTTTTGTACGAAGTCAGGTGATCCCTAGTGTTGTGAGCCTTGGGCCTTAACCTCGCCGGGTCGGAATCCCAATTTCCCACTATTTTGGCGCTCCTAATCTCCCTTGAAAGGATTAGTTGAGTTCGATCTTAGAAGACGGGAAAAGCTTTGTAACTAGTCCGTCCTATAAGATCCTGGGTGTTCGTAGAGCGGAAAAAACTTTGTAGCTAGTTCGCCCTACGAACGATGGAGAGACTCCCCTACGAGAAATTGGAGGGGGGAACCCTCCACATTGCCATGCCAAAGCTGGAGGCGGTGAAGCAGCAGATCCAAGTGTGTTAGCCCTAGGTACCTATGCGAGGTCACTAGCACGAGGCCGGTTTGCTACCTGCATATTAGTTTGCTGCACATTGCATTTTTTCTTGGTGCATGTTGCATTTCGCTTCGCTCCCACCGGCCGCCCCGACTAGGTGAGTATTTCACTTTGCTCCGATCGGCCACCCCGTCCTAGTGAGCATCTTACTTCGCTCCGACCGACCATACCGGCCCGACGAGCATTTAACTTCGCTCCAATAGGCCGCTCCGGCTTGGTGAGCATCTCTTTTTAGTTCGATCGGCAGCTCCGTCCCGACCAACCAATCACTTTGGTTCGACCAGCCACCACGATCCGGTCAACCGATCACTTGCATGTTTGTTTGCTTTTTCATTGTATCACATGCTTGTCTATTTGCATGTTGCATCTGGTATGTGTTAGCTTGCATGATCATTATCATTTGCTTGTGTTGCACTTCTTCGGGCCGCTGCCGTCATGACACGCCCATTCTTTTTGGTCACTGTCGCCACTACATAACTTCTTCGGGCCGCTGCCGCCATTACACGCCCATCTCTTTTAGTCACTGCCGCCTCGGCACACCTTCGGGTTGCTGCCACCACGGGACGCCCATCACTTTTGGTAACTGCGCCTCGACACATCTTTCTTCAGACCACTATCTCTATGACACACTCATCTTTTGGGTCACTGCCACTACAACACACCAATTTGTTCGGGTCGCCGCCTACACGGTATGCCCATTTTTTCCTGAGTCACTGCCCCACGGTACACTCATCACTTCTGTCATGTAACTGTTTGCATTTGCATTTGCATGTTTGCATGGGTAGCGAGCCAGACTCCTTAGGAGAGTGACCCCGTGTTGGTCGCGATGCCTTAATAAGCATTGTTTACTGGGTTGATCTCGGTGAGCAATGCGAGTTAAGTCATCAGGATTGACACGAGTATGACTTTGCTAAAGATCTAATAGATCTAACTCATGTCACCACTCTTCGTGACACCCTTTAGATCCTTTGAATGTTTAGGATAGGGCCGGTATGATGACCCCGTCAAAATCATACTATACGCAGACTTACCCCACACTTAGATGCTAGATTGAAGCACTTTTTGTTAGATGGTGTGCTATACTAGATTTAGGGTGCTAAGTGGTCTTTTTTATACCTGGCTATTGTTCTTTGCTTGATTGGTTGCTCTAGCCAGATATCTTTCTTTTGCATTGTGTTTGTGGTGTGACTGCATGTTGCATATGTGTGGTAGTATGTTATGGAATTTTTCTGCAGGGAGCCATGCCTATTTTTTTTCACTCACACAGGTGCCGCTATGGGGGAGTATGTGATGATTTCTGACCCTTTTGCTTGCAGGTGCTATTTAGTTCCCCCACTTTTAAGACATGACTCATGATACGTTATTTGCATGTGAGCTTTCCCGCTGACACTTGCTCTTATGCAGGATTATGTCTTTTTCTTTTTTTATGTACTTTTAGAGTCTAGAAGTGTCCTATAACATAAATAAAATGCGGGCACGGGATATGAGGCTTTTGGCGCGGGAACCATGTGGAGGGGATCAAGAGCAGATGCTCGTGTATAGAATTAGGATCGGGCATGTGTATGCGGAGTCCAACCGCCTTTTTTTTTCTGGGATATGTTGTTGACCCAATGACACCACTCTGTTTATTATTTTATTTTGTCTACTTTACTTTTTTTGCATCATATTGCATGTCTGCACTTGCATGTGTTTTCTTTAATTCTTTTTGTGATTTATCTGAGATTTTACGATGAAGCATAAGCTCATTAGGACTTAAAATCCTAATTTTTCTATTTAAAAATTCTAAATAAAATATTCAAGATAATTAAAATTTAGGATTAAAATATTCAGAATTTAAAAATTGCAACATTAACTTTTCTGCATATATTAATAGGGCATCCACAACACTTAAGGACTGCTCTAGATAATTGCATTCATATTTGCATGTCCTGAGGAGGAGCCCCCGTGCTTATTCAACATGACTGACCCGACATACATTTTTTAGATGGTTGTCTAGTGCACCTAGGGTGTTAGAAGGCTCTCCGACCCAAACGGGGTGTAAGTCCTTTTGTCTTGAGTGTTTCCAGCGTTGTAGCTGAACCTCTACTTTCTTTTCTTTCTTGAGGCATCCTTGCCACTTCAGCAGGTATAAGTCCCACGTCTTGGAGCTCCAACTTTTAGTTATATGATAGAGTTTCCTTCTTTTGACCTTAGAGCTACCAAGGTTCCCGTGGACGGCACAATTCACGGATCGCTGACCAAGGATCTCAAGACATGTTGGGTCGACTACCTTCACGACCAAGTAGACTTAGGGTCCTAGTAGCTGTGTATAACAGGTTTGTGTACCCCAACCCAGTTAACTCTACCTGTTAAGATCACTCTACCTTCCTCTTGTTGAGCCCTTTGAGCCTTGTCGCTCCTTGACTTCATTGATAACACCTTGACGGCCCGATGCCGATGAGCGACCGCCTATTTGGGATACGATGATTTGTCCTCTGCCCTTATGGCCCGGACGTGCTTTGATGTGTTGGGATATCCTCGTTAAGATGATTTAGGTTATTCCATGAGCCCCGTGTGCCGATGAGCCGCTACCCATTTCGGGATGTGAGAGACTCACTCTCTGCCCGATTGCTTAACTTGAGCTTTGGAGCATCAGGATTGTTCCCACAGGGAATAATCTTCCTTTGAGTACCTATTGCCCCAAGTTCACGATAATCCAAGTAAAACTCCTTTTATCAAGAGTATTCTTGGGTACCCCCTAAGATGTAATTAACCAAGTGGGATACATCCCCTTGGGAGTGCTCTTGACCCCATAACAGACACCTACACCTGACTCTCTAGTTTTGGGTAGTCTACGTAGGTATTTTTTCATGGATTTTGGTTTAAGGTACTTTTGCCCGATCTTATTTGGGCGGACACTCTTAACCTATCATTGCGAGGTTTACCGCACGTAGACTCTCCACCTTTTGTGTTTTCTCTTGTTCGTCGATTTGTCGTATGTCTCTTCTTATTCGATTCCTCTCCTCTTCGCATCACTGATTTGATTTGCGCGGGAGATTTATTCGAATGGGGGGAGTATACAACAATCGATAGGCTGGCGACTCCTTATAAAATAAAAGAGAGAAAAACAAACAAAAATATTTGCAATTATCAAAATATTAATTTAAGTGAAATCTATTCTCATTAAAGATCATGTTATCATCTAATCACTAATTAGGGGCTTCAAATGAGTGAATTATTATCTTCCTAACTTAAGTCCACTACTTTAGTATCATCCAATTAGATTGACTTCCAAGTCATATTAATTCATAAAATTACAATTTTATCTCTATCATGAAAAAGTGGCAAATTGGCTTCTACATTTTAACCCATTATATTTCAAACATCAAAAAGAGTTCATTATGCTCAAATTACCCATTTACCCTCTTGTTAATCCTAAGTTTTAATTAAAGCATCGAAATAAAAAATTATCATTTTGCCCCTTGTGCTCTTCACTTCATAACTCGCTAAATATAACTCAAATGACTTTGAAATTTTTATGGTACCCCACTCATGGGTCAATTAAAAATTAGAGGAGGAAATATGATTTTTTCCAAATTTTATTTAATTTATATAGTTATTTTAGCTCAGAAATAGAATTTTCAACATTAATTTTTTAATTAATCAAAGAAAAGTTTTTGTTCATGGGAAAATTATTGGAGGTTCATCTATGTTAGAGGACCACTTGGACAAAATTCCATGATTTTTCAAGTCATAATTATTTATTGTTTTTAGTGATTTAGTTAAATAAAAAATATGTTTAAATTCAAAAATTACTTTTGTAATTTTTTTAAAATTTTCTTGAGTCCAGAGAACTTGGAGAAATAAATTTTTTCTTTCAAATTTTATTTTATTTATTATAATTATTTTAATGGAAAAATAGAGAAAATACATTTTTTACATCTAAAAATTCATAAATAAATCAGAAAAATTAGAAAAAATATTTTAAAGGGTTCTAAGTGATCAGGAAACAATTAGGAACAACTTTGGGCATTTTCATATTTTTGAAAATTTAATCATTTTTAAATTATTTTTAATTCAAAATTAAGCTAAAAATTGAATTATTTATTTTAAAATAATTTTTATTTTTCCTAAGTATCCCTAATCACAAGGAACTCAGAAAACAAATTTTCATAATTTTTTTAATTATAGTTAATTTATTAAAATTATTTTAATGCCAAAAAATCATTTTTACTTAGAAAATAGACTTTAGTGCTCAAACTAAATCAAAAAAATTTCAAATTTTTAAAGTGAGCTAAAATGATTATGAATTACAGTGTGGAATAGTTTTTGCTAATTTATTATTATTATTTTATTTATTTTAATTTTAGTGAGCTTTTAGGGTTTAATTAACTATAGTAATTTACATAAACATTTAAACTTAATTTATATTTTTCTAAAATTCCTCTTACCACAGGGAACCTACCAAAACAAGTCCCATATTTTCTGGTTTATATTTTAATTTATATAATTATATTAAGCAAACATAGTCGTTTGGGCCTGAAAATTAGGGTTTCAGAGCTAGAGATACTCTTTGACCTTGGAAAAATCAAAGAGTTCCCTATTAACATGAGGAATCAACCTCTAAAATTTGAAGTCATGGTGATTATTATTTACTTAATTAGAATTAAAATGGTCCATATGGTATTTAATTAATTAAAAATCAGAGGCACATCAAATAATTTCTATTTTTACTCCACATTATTCTCCTCGGATCACTAAGGAACAAGGTAGTTTTATAATTTTTCGACACCAAGTTATGCATTTTCTAAGTTATGGAATTAAAATAAATAAAAAATCCCTTAATTTTCTTACTTAACACAGTCAGAGCTAACTCATCCTACGGTAGCTTCGAAAGACCACACGGCGCCAATTCATTCGACGTCGCCATTCAAGTTAGTGGTCATGCGGCATGTGGTTCATGTTTCATCTTTCCATTTGGTGCAATCTCAGCTATCCAAGTGATACACACGTGATCCAATGGCTCTTCCTCATCATCCCTGATCATCCTAACCCGAGAACTGTCCAGCTTAAAACCCTAAGATCCCGCTTGATAATTAATAAAATCACATGGGGTTTTGTTGACCTCACTTTTGGTTGAGGTCTAGAAATTTCTTTGGTAACCTAGGTCTAGCCATAGGACTTTCCTACTGACTAGTCTTAAAAACTAGAAAAGGTACCCTCACCATTAGAAACTCAAAAATTCTTCTCTTTACTCAATTTGAAGTTCCACATATTGGTCCTAACCTCTAGCACTTAGTAGGTAAGATCATTATGAGGGAACTCAATGAGAGTTCCTATAGGGCTACTTGACCTTAGGATTGACCCTGGGTGTTGATTTGGAGTTAAGCTACACCATACCCTCACCATACTCTGGCTAAGACTAATACATGAGGACCCAAAATAGAGATTTCATTGATCCATGACTCATTCAAAATGGTTCTCTACTCAATTGCACTTGAAATGCCCAACTTGGTCTTTTGCCCCTAGGCACCTCCAAATTACCTAACTGCCCTTGGGACCCAAATTTGGCCAAAATTCTCAAATTTTTCCAAAATACCCAAAACTGATCAAAACTCATTCCAAACACTTTGAATATATCCAAATTTGTCAAAACTGACAAAAATTTCCAAAAATGGCCAAATTACCAAAATGCCCCTCCATGGCCTAAAAATCCAAAAAATCCCAAAAAATCCCAATTAATCCAAAGTTCCCAATTTCATTTTGTCCAACTACACCATGGTCCAATTTGGTCAATTTGACCATCTTTGAGCAAAACCCTCAATTTGGCCCTTAAAGGCTTAATTTAAGTCTAAAATCAAAATCCATCAAAATCCATCTTAGACTCAAATTTGACCCTTAAGGGTTTAATTTAAGTCTAAACCCAAATCCATCAAAATCTATTAAAATTAACCATCAAATCAACTTCAAAACAACTTTTATCCTTCATGAAAGTTGTTCATAATGATTTCTTACACCAAACACAACAATCAATTTGGACTTAGCCCAAAGCTAGCTCAAGTTTGACCCAAGTTTAGCCCTACATGCTTAACTTAAGTCCAAACGAGCCCAAAGCTAGCTCAAGTTTGACTCAAGTTTAGCCCTACATGCTTAACTTAAGTCTAAATTCAAGCTAGCTCAAGTTTGACTCAAGTTTAGCCATACATGCTTAACTTAAGTCTAAATTTAAAATTAGTTCAAGTTAGACAAGGGTTTAATTTAAGTCTAAACCAAGTTTGACTCAAGTTTAGCCATACATGCTTAACTTAAGTCTAAATCCAAATCCATTAAAGCTGTTTAACCCAAGTTTAGTCCTACATGCTTAACTTAAGTCTAAATCCAAATCTATTAAAACCCACTGACCCAAGTTTAGCCCTACATGCTTAACTTAAGTCTAAATCCAAATGCATTAAAACTCATCTAATTGACCACCAAATCAACTTCAAAACAACTTTCATTCTTCATGAAAGTTGTTCATAATGATTTGACCACCAAATCAACTTCAAAACAACTTTCATCCTTCATGAAAGTTGTTCATAATGATGTCCTTTAATTTAACCCTTAAAGGTTTAATTTAGGTCTAAACCCAAATCCATCAAAATCCATTCAAATTACCACCAAATCAACTTCAAAACAATTTTCATCCTTCATGAAAATTGTTCATTATGATGTTTTAAACCTTAACCCTTAAGGGTTTAATTTAGGTCTAAACCCAAATCTATCAAAATCCATTCAAATTAAAAATCAAATCAACTTCAAAACAACTTTCATCCTTCATGAAAGTTGTTCATAATGATGTTTTACATCCACCCTTAAGGGTTTAAGTTAGGTCTAAACCCAAATCCATCAAAATCCATTTAAATTAACCACCGACCCATAAGGGTTTAATTTAGGTCTAAACCCAAATCCATCAAAATCCATTCAAATTAACCATCAGATCAACTTCAAAACAACTTTCATCCTTCATGAAAGTTGTTCATAATGATGTTCTTCACCAAAACAACTTCAAAACAACTTTCATCCTTCATAAAAATTGTTCATTATGATGTTCTTCACCAACCACAACAATCAATTTGAGCTTATCCCATTGCTAGCTNATCTACCCCTCACGGCCATGGAGGGGTGTGGTAAAAAAAATTTCACTGAGGTCTTCTAAACTCTTCAGAGAGTTTCTCTAGGAGACCCTTAGCACATCCCAATCCATTTCCCTTGCCAAAATCCACCATGGCATCCAATTTTGAGCCTGAATTCTTGCCCGAAACCAGGACAAAATCCAATCTTAACCTACACAGTACCAAACCCCAAATTAATTGGCTCTACACCTTCACAAGAGTGAAAGAAGCCAAAGCCCCATCAAATCCCCCTTCCACAGAGCCTCTACCATAGCTCTCAACCAACACCCAAAATCGGCTGTGGTCGAAATCATACATAGACCTTACACCAGAGCCAGGGACTCCATCCCTAAGCTCTTTGGAGTATAACGAAGGTGTGAAGAATCTCTGATCGAAGCTTCCCTTCTCAGAGCAAAGGTATAAAACTCCCCATTATCCCGAGCTTATTTTGATTCTCCATTTACTTAAGCTTGATTTTATGGCCTCTTAACCGTATAGATATGTTCGT
>JXCR01086136.1:449530-463250 GCA_002079205.1 Phalaenopsis hybrid cultivar | reverse complement strand
TTTCGCAGACCAAACGGATGTCATAACTTTCTCTAGTTTATTTGATCGAACCTCACCCTCAATTCTTGTGTTCATCATTCGGGATAGATACAGGATTTGAGGTAAAGCGCTCTTTCATTCAAACTATGAAAATTATGGGGTCAGTTTAACTTCATCTTTTTCAAAACTAAAATTTTTAAAAACGTCATTCTGAAGCGGGCAACGGGATTTCAATTCCGATGACCGACAGCTTCTTATAGGCAAACCCCACACAAAAAAAAAATAGTGCCGACAGGTTTGTTCCTACACCTTCATCCAGTCTAGACAAACCTATCAATATGGTTACATGTCTATGAAATTAAACTTTGCCTCACAAAAGCCCAAACCGAGTTTGATTTGGGAGAAAATGGGTATACATTTTTCTGAGAGGGGAGACCTCAATCAGATGTTTGGAGAAGCTTCAGTGGAGTCTGACAAAGCTCCTATAAGTGTTGGTTTCCTCTGGTGAACCCTCTAAGCATGACTTCCTCCAAAAGGTGGGGAGGTCTTGTACTAGGACTAGGCTAGGGTGTTCAATAGAGGATGGTTTTGATGAGGATCTTCTTCGTTTGGTTTGGGGAAGGTGAAAAGAAAGTTAATTTGGAGCTTGGTGGAGTTTCAGGGACTGAAATAAAATAGTCTTGAATATTAAGCTCAAAATTGAGCTCATGCAGTTATTATGGGTGGCTGAGAACTATGGAGTTCAACTCAGAAGGGCTGTGAGAAACTATCTGAACAATGTGGCAGAGTCTCCCCAAGGGAATTGGTGATCTCTCCTCTTGGTTGTGGGAGGTGGAGTTGAAACAGGCATGGTAATGGTGGCCACCAAAGTTGGATAATGGGTGAGAAGAGTTCCTTATGTGGATGGAAGAAGTGTGCAAGTAACCAATTGGGATGAGCCAACTCAGGAAGTTTAAATTTGGGTTTTCTTGACTTAGGGTGGCTCTCGGTTTTGGTGTTTCCAGTGACTAGGCCAGCCGGCTATGCCAGGGCTGGTCGCTAGGAAGTTCAGGGGATTCAATGGATGGTTTAATTGTGATTAGTTGGGTGGTTTGATGGCTGATGGAAAATCTCCCTTGATTTAGTCATTTTAGGAAAGGAATCTCTTAATTCAAGGGACTCTTGATCCATGGCTCAACTAGGTTGGGTTAGGTGGATCTAGCCTGGTTCTTAGGGTTCAAATCTTGGTTGTTATGAACTTGTCTTAGTCAATTTAGGTTGGTTTGGTCAAATGTATGGCTTGGGTTCAAAATTGAGGCTTTGGGATAAATTTGGGTCTAGGCTGAGTTTAGGCTAAGATCTTGGTTAATTGATTGTTCAAATTGGTGTGGTTGATTGTCATGAGAAATTTGGAAAAGGAATTGGGTGATTTTGAATTGGTTTAGGGGTTCAATTGGGTGAAATTTGGTTCATAGTAAATTTTAGGGACTTTGGGCTCGACTTGAGTTTGGATTGGGCTAATGTTAGGAATTTTGTCAATTGATGGTTCAAATTGGTCTAAAAAATTGCCATGAAGTGTTTTGGATATCAATTGAGTAGAGATTGTGGAGTTATGAAGTTCAATTTGGGAGGTTTTGGATTTTGGGGTAACATTGGGGATTTGAGATTGGTTTTGAAATTGGGCTAGAGATGGGTTCAATTGGACTTGGGTTTGGTCTCAATTGGGATTTAATATGATGAATTTGATTTTAGAATTGAAATTGGGTGAGATTGAAGTCAATTTGGTGGAAATTGGAGGTGAATTGAGGAATTTAGACATCTAGGGGCAATTTGGGGGTTTTGGTCAAAATAGGTCAATTTTGTCAAATTGGGCTCAATTGAGTGGTTCAAATTGATTTTGGGGACATTTAGAGTGATTTTGGAGATTTTGGGAACTTTTGGAATTTTGGGGTATGAAGGGCATTTTGGTAATTTTGGGGATTTTGGGGGGTATTTTGGGAATTTTAGAAAATTTGAGGTATTTTGGTCAATTTGAGTTATTTGAAATGACTTGAAATGATTTTTGAAGACATTTTGATAATTTGGATAATTTTTTGAAAATCTATGTTTTAGGGGCAATTTGTTAATTTAGGAAGGTTTGCGACTAAAAGGGTCAAAATTAGGAATTTAGTAAAATTGGGGTTGATTTAAAATGTTAATCATGAGTTCACCCTTTTGAGCCATAAGATCAAGGAAAATCCCATTTTGGATCCTCCAATTATTGGTCTTAGCCAAACCCTAACATAGGGCTAATGGTTTAGGGGATCATCCACATGAGTTTCCAATAGAATGAGGGATCAAGCTAGACATGTTTGGCTAAGGATTTAGGTTGTGAGTGCAAGTGAAAGTGTGTATGTGTAGATCTGACCAAGACCACACCACTCAGGTTTAACCCTAAGGCCAAACATTCTTATGGGGACTCCTCTTGAGCTCCCCCATATCGGTCCCAACTACTAAGTGCTAGAGGTTAGAACCAGCATGTGGAACTTCAAGATGAGAAAAAAAGAGTTTTAAAATTTTTATTAGTGAGGATTCCATCACCAGTCCTGTAGGAGTAGTCAGCAGGAAAATCCTATGACTAGAACCTAGGCTTCTAAGGAAGAAACTAGACCTCAACCAAAAGTGAGGTCAACAACTTTGTGTGGTATTTGCATGTTTTACTGGGATTAAGACTTGAGTATTGGTATGTTAGGGAAGATTTCCCTGGCAGAGTTTCGTATCCAAAAGGGAGGCACTTAATTATGACTTCAACTAATAACTTTTTTTGTAGGTAGTGTTTAGTATTTCTCCCACCGGATACAATCTTTTATATGTTGCATGAGATAACCCATAGTACTATTTTTTTATGGTCAAGTATTTTCTTTTTCATATTTTTTATATAATTTTAGAGTCCCCATTGAGAGTCTGTACTGAAAAATAAGGTACAAGTAAAAGTCTTGAAGCTTGGAGCAGGGACCATGTGGAGTAGACCAAGATTTGTTTGCTCATTTTCATACTTTAATTTTAGATTGTACATTTATTGTATAGATCTTGGATCAGGTATGCAAATGTGAACCTCATCCACCATTTTTATTTCCTTAAATTGCAACCAACTGAATGACACTCGACCTTTTATTATTTTACAATGAGAGTTTCTTTATTGCATTTTGCATGTGTTCAATCTTTTTTATACTTTTGATTTATCTTGATAAGATCACAATTAGGCTTCTTAAGATAAAATTTTTGTTATAAATTTGATCTTAAAAGATTCATCCTTAATAAATTTTAATACTAAACATTCAAGGTTTTAAAATTTGTTGTTTTATCTTCCGTGCTTACTTTCTTGCATGGTCGTCAAGCTAGTTTTAAGATGATCACAAAATACATGAATACTACCTCCGAGCATGATGATATGGCCTCCACGTTTGAAATTTCTTAGCTCACTAGATGCATATTTCAATACCCAAAAAAGGTACTCTTACTTTCCAATCTTACCAACCTAACATATATTTTATACGATTAAGTAGTTGTATAGTGTGATATAGGGTGATAGAGACTCTCTCGATCCAGACGGGATTGTAAATTCTTTGTGGGATAACTTAGCTTTGTAGCTTGTTCATACTTTCATTTTTCCTTCTTTATAGGGTTCCTGTTCATACCCTTGAATGGTATAATCCTTATTCTACCCATTTGGTCCAGATAGAGTCATAAGAGCTTAGATATTTCTTTCATTTGACATTGGGTCTATTGATTAGTTTAGAATATGTAACACATGGGTTTCGAGGAAGTGATCCACTACTAGGTTGGCTCGTTACTTGAACAATTTAGTAGAATTGAGGTCTCCTACAATCAAAATTGATAGGAAAGATATTTAGATAATGTGTCGCCGACACAAGGGCCATCAAATTCGACGAGTGATCATGAATCCTCGGGGCAACACACAAAAACCTGTATCGACCTTTTACCTAAAAAATGCATCCCTTTCAGTAGTCGAGGGTTTGGTGCACATATTAGTTCTAGAATTACTACGCTTATCCGAGTAGAACATGCCATCGAATAAATTTTAATTAATTTAATGAGTTATTCGCAGTTTTATTGTCATAATAGTTCATACTTATATATGCATGGCTTAATCTTTGAGGACATAACTACTGGCGGGATCAACCAGGTAGCACGGCTTTGACACAATTGTGATCTGACCCACAACCACCATCTAGGAGATAGAAACAAGATTGACTCCAAAGGCTCTTAAAATGAACTTACAGACTTTGAGTTTGAGCTTTGTGTAATTAAGATTCGAGGTCCTATGAATGCTCTTAGAGTGAATTGGGTCAAAAAGTAATACTTGATTTCCTTCTTAGTTCTTGATGACTTAATAATGATCAGCTTAACATCACTTGGGTGAGCTAAAGACCAACTTGAGCTCACCTTAAACAAAGGAAGGTTGGTTAGCATGGCATTAGGTTGGGTTCAGTGCCTACCTATTCACTAGAAAAGTTTGCTAAAGGTCTGATGAGGGAGCTCCAATACTAGGATTAGATTTTATGGTTTAAGAAAGAGAGTACTTTGACCTCATTAAAAATAGGAACTATTTATGTTATTAAAGGATAGTATGACAACTAGTGTTGATCCGTAGGCATATTTAAGGGGAAAAAATAGACTTTCGCTTAGAGCGAACTTTTGAGCCTACTTTTATAAAAATGTAATCATAAATGTGTTTATGAATGCTTTATCTACAAAAAAAAAATTCTCAAAAATATTTTTTATATTTTAATTTTTTAAAATAAAATATCTTCCATCTTAATCATAATAAATTTCTATTGCATTAAGAAAATTTCTTAGTGCTTCAATATGTTCATGGATTTTATTTATACTTATCCATGCATTCAATTATGTCTGATCTTAATTTGGGATTTTCAACACTTATTGTTCCATTCGTCCTACTAACCTCAATATATAAAATTATAATTTTTAAAAATTTACTTGATTCACAGCCTCTTTAGACCTCTATATTAACAGCCAAAGAGAGATAATGTCTTGTAATTTCTTTGAAACTATAATTTCAGGTTGCCATTTTTTTCCTTAAAAAGTCATATATATATATATATATATATCTTAATATGCACAATCGGTTTCTTGTTGGTTGGCAGCTTAAGTGTAAGTCCCCTCAGTCCCAGGTTCGAATTCATCTGAATCGAATTAACACATATGGGGACATGTTGACGTCCATCATTTTAATATAGAAAGAGAGAGAGAGAGAGAGAAATTTACAAATAAAGGAAAAATGATGCGTCGTCAAATGAACCTTGATATAACTTTTTAATAAAAAAATTATACAAATAAATCTGGGATCAACCAAATTTTGATTTCAGTGAACATATAGTTAATATGAACATCTCTGTATAGATAAATTTAACAGCAAATGACCCAATAGAAGCTTAAATGAGACCATATCAAGCGCTTAAAGTGTAGTTAAAATTATAATGATATTAATTGAGGAGTCCAAATAATTTTTTAATCAGGTATGCTTATAGTGAAATTAAGTATTTCAATGAGAGAAGTACTGCGAGACCAAAATCACTCAATTATGTGTTTGTTTAGTCACTTACACAATAAATAAGCATATGATTATTGTATGACTGATCATATTGATGTTGCTCGAGCACTACCTAATCTGATCGTCATTGTCAATTCGTCTTCATTACCCGATATTGCTTTTATAACAATTTCAAAAGACAAATCAATTGCTTCTAATTTTTTAATCTGATCTTCTATAAATGTAAGGAAAAAAAAAAAATCTTTGTACTCTCTAACTAGCAGTGTCAAATCAAGTTCACGGGTAGGGTTCAAGTCTGAAATGAAAATGATCTAACATGATTTAAACTAAAACTTGATTTATATGAGCCGAACTCACACAACCATTTAACATATGCATAGTCACTATTCATGTCAAGTTAAATTCAACTTTGGGTCAAGTTCAAGTCAAATTCGGATTGACGGGTCAAATTCATATTAATTGTGCATCCAACTAAAAAAATTAAATATGCCGAGATTATTGATTCAAACTTGAACTAAAATTTACCAGAATTCAGATTTTTTTAATCCCCTAACACCATCCAATTAGATTTGTGTTCATATCATCGGGCATATGAGGTATAACAATGAGTGAGCTAAGGAGAGATTCTAATACAACTAAACCAAATACAGAGTGTGTCCAACATTATGCCAAGTTCACTGATCATTCTATGTAGATCCAAACACAATCTATGCATTTTTTGAGCTAAATGCAAGCCTCCCACCACAATAATAAAGCACAAATATAATAGGAATATTGGTTCTTCCCAAAGTCTTGAATAACATACCAAAACAAATCCTTTTTTTTTTCTCATTTAGATAATCAAAACTATAATATTAAATATGCTTCAATTATATTCTAATATTTGCTTTTTGGTACAAAATCTTCTAACCATCCTCTAAGAGTTAAATGTAATTGTAAAATACAGAACTCTGAAAAGGAACAAAAATTAAGGCAAGTGGACTGTGCACCTTAGCTGTTATTGCTTCATGCTGACTCCACCATATGGCAGTCAACAAACTTTCTTGTCCCCTTTCTTCTGACAGCTAGACAGCAAAACCATGATTAAAACGGTCTCCAAAATTTTAAAAACCAGTACACACACACAGACCTATATATATACATATATATATTCATCAAACTATCACATTTATTAAACATGACCTTCATAAATTTTTATATTTCATTCAACCCATATCTCACTCTCTCCTTGTCAAGAAAATGATTTTTAACATAATTCACCATACAATTCTTTTTATATTTACATATCTAACATCTAAGGTTTTCCATATTTGCATGCCTAACACTTAACTCTTTGACATCACATAACATGTAATTTTTCAAATTTAAAATAAAACAAAAATGCATTGATTATAGTTAAATACTTGGCACTAAATTTAATGCCCATGGGCACCACGTTTGACAGTACTATCTCATTTAAGAGGAAAAAGTTAGATCTATTCTCGGAAAAATAATTAATAAGCACTAACAGATGGTGCCCCATACCACAATAAGTAGCTCTCTCTACCCTTTATTATCATTTACATAAATAAATAAATAAATAAATAAAACATGATTCTATATGATTTTGATTCTATAACTAAAATATACTATTTTAATACACCCACTTAGCACAACTATCAAAGCAATAAGGATCAAAGCCACCTGTACTTAGCGCCAAAATTTGTATAAGGATTTTCCAGGTCTAGGCGGCTTTGGAATCAACAATATGTCCAAAAAGTGCTGATTTATGCTCGTGCTTCATCGGCAATATTCAATAAAAAATATATTTTTATATCCCTTTATATCAATCACTCACACTGTAGAACAACATACTTTAAATTAATGCAGGTTGTGTCACTCTCCTCCTCACTTCATTCAGTTTATCGTGTGGTGATTATAATGCTGAAGCTCATTTTCACAATATGAAGAGATAAGAAATACAAATACTGNTTGTGTGGTGATTATAATGCTGAAGCTCATTTTCACAATATGAAGAGAAAAGAGATACAAATACTCATTAATGTTACTCAGAAATGCAAGCTAATTAGTGAAATATGTGGCTTGGGATTAAAAGATGCAGGGAAAGCAAAGTATGAAAATATAGTTATAAAATGGCAAAATTTCAAAATAAATATTTCCTGCATAACAAATATGGCATTGAACAGAATAAACATCTCCTCAAAAGGAGGCAGGACATAAAATTCAAATTGGAATCAATAATTCAACATCGTATCAGACTGGGATTTAGCTTTCACTCATAAGCTGAACAAGAGAAATCATTTTATTGAAATTTCAATCAGCCGAAAGGTAGTCATTTGATGTGCAATATATGATCATTTGTGTTCTCAGATACAAATTATGTTAAAAAAATCACATCAAATCTAACATATTATAGCCTGAAAAATCAGAAACTAATGTTAAATTGGTGGAGTGGAATAGCCAAGATGAGAAAGCTCCCAACTTTTCCTAGTTGCGACTTGGTCATGTTGCGCCGTGTATTGCTGCAATTGCGGGGGAAATCTCTTAGGTGTTGTCTGGCAACGGACGAGGTTTGTTATTAGGATTTAGTAAATCCAATGAATCCCGATTTACTAAATCC
Organism: Phalaenopsis hybrid cultivar; assembly: GCA_002079205.1. Taxonomy (NCBI): domain Eukaryota; kingdom Viridiplantae; phylum Streptophyta; class Magnoliopsida; order Asparagales; family Orchidaceae; genus Phalaenopsis; species Phalaenopsis hybrid cultivar. The sequence goes on along the minus strand of JXCR01086136.1, from coordinate 455,097 downwards.
TGAATAAGTTAAATCTTAAATCCCAAAAATTTACAAAACAAACTTAAATATGCTGGTTTGGGGGATCTAGTAAATCCAGGATTTACAGTCGAAATCAGTGAAATCCGGATTTAACAAATCCGCAGTTTTATTTTATCCAAAATGGCTATTTGACAAGATTTACTGGATTTACAGCTTAAATGTGGGCCTAAATCCATTGTCAGATAGGCGCTTCTGTGAGGGTCCGTCTGGTTACGGATTTAAGTTGGATTCAACTTCAATCATATCAAAGAGGTGAAAAAAAGGGTAACTTCTAAATCTAGAATTTAGTAAATCCTAGTGTTTCACAATTGCTTCACAGTATTGCTTGAAATCACAGCATTTACTAAATCAATTAATTACCAGACAGCCCCACAGTGTGTTTAACGTTAATAACAACAATGTAAAAATTATTATTATAAATATATATATATATAAGAGAATGTAAAACATGNCCCCATATTTTTCATAGTTTAAATGAAAGAGCGATGTACCTCAAATCCTGTATCTATCCCGAAGGATAAACAGAAGACTTGAGGATGAGGCTCAATCAAATAAACTAAGGAACATATGATGTTTGTTTGGTCTGTGAAACTTTTGTATTTGCCGACAAGTTTCCCTTTTTAATATAAAGAATTAAATAGAGTTTATATTAAGCTGGGTTCGAGAAAAACTTCCTAAAAGGGAAAGCCCCTATAGTTAATTACACCTTAAATGACCAAAGTCACCTAAGAAGACTCTCAATAAAAATCAGGAAATATTATCTGCAAGGAGTTTCAAAGGGTAGGACTTTTCAATGAGATTGGACGTAGAGGTGTGAAATGGGATTGGTTCAAATTTGGAACATTTTGTTGTAGAGTCCAAAGGAGGGAGAACTAGGGGATGTCATGGATCCAGAGGAGAACCTCGGTGACTTCTCAAGCTATTTTAATGTTTGGCCTCAGGTTTGAGGAGAACTGTTTAATTGTTTCATCCTGCCAATTTTATTAGTTAGGACTTACATTCATATGTAACTATCACACAAATAGCCTGGAAGATATAAGGATTTAGGTCTTGACAAATGACAACCTCGGAATCCTAAGACGAGTTAAGGCTTATATTGTATAACAGGGCTATATAAAGGCCTAAAGATGAGATGAGGATTTACGTTGCATAAGCAAACAACCTCGACGTCATATGACTTTATTGTTTAAGTCTAAGGAAGGAAGATTGGTTTAGCTGGGAAAGACAGGTTTTGCTGTTGAAGATGGTCGTGCTGCCCACCATGCTAGCTCCAAGCTCATTGCCGTGACGAATTTGAGTTTTCTAGTGTGTCAAGTTATGATGTCAAATCAGGTGGCCTTATGGTTGAAGTCCTTTAAATTTTATGGGGGCATGTTAAAGTTGATTAGAGTGATACCAGTTAGGATCCTACGGTTCCCTTGTTCCGACACTATTATTTTCTATTGGATTCACTTAGTTCAAATAAACTTAATAAACTCAACTTAATGAGTTCCGTAATTTCATTTAAACCATGGGAAGCCTCGCTAGCAACCGTAGGTTACCTCCACCAAGAAATTCCCGATCATCTGATATATATGTCTTAATTTAGTTGGAGTAGTAGTTTTGTGTGATGTTTGTGATTAAATTTTGAGTTATTTTATATTTTGAATATTATGGGGGTGAATTTTATCTTGGTTGATTTTAGTTTTAGTTTTTGTTTTGGTTTTGTGGCCATCCTGACAGTTTTAGTTTTCATGCAAGGTGGCATCATTGTTTAGCATGCAAATTTGTAGGTATAAAAGTACAATATGAAAGTACAAGAAAGACAACGCTAAAAACTATAAAGGTGTACCTGGCGAGTCTTCTCGTTCCACCACCTGAAACTTAAAAAGGCATGTTAAGACAGTTTATATGAAACGGGGAAGTAAAATTTTGATGACCTATCTAACTCTAGGTCATATCTTGGTGGGTCATTAAGAGTTTAATTAAGGATGATAGTTGTCAAGCAAAATATATTAAGTTTAGTAGATCTCCGAGGTATCCAACAGATCTAGAGAAAGAAGCAGCACCATGTTATTCTCTCGCTATCTAGTGGAAAGTCCCGAGTTCTTTTAAACTTATTATGTTGCTTAATAATTCATCCTATAAATGCTTTAATGCTCAATGAACATTGATGTATCAATTATCCCTAAGATAGGGTAATTATCAATCTGTAATTTAATTTTGAAGATTATGTGGGTGAAGACCCTTAAAGAGGCAAGTTAGTGTTACTGGAACAATTAGCCAAATTTTGGTCCTAATTTTTGAAAGATGTTCTAATTCTCAATGATATTTACTTTTATAATCCTCATTAAAATCAAACTTGATTTAATCTAAGTCAATACTAAGCCTTTAAGACCTAGGTGAGTGTCTTAATTAGTTTTGAAAATGTTAAGTTTTAGGTGGTCATAAATCATGATTTGAATTTTATTTGGAAATCAAAATAGGGGCATTAAATTGATTAATTATTCACTTCAAAAGTCATACCCCTAAGTCCTGAGTTTATTTTATTTCAATAAACTTCCAAATTTTAATAATTTAGAAATCTATTACCTTATCTTTTCAATTAAGAAAGCGAGGTTGGTTTCTACTAATTAACCTCTTGTGTTTCAAACATCAAATTAAGATCATAGGTTGCCCATTTCCCTCCTTGAATTAAGCCTAAATGTTAATTAAGGCTANTCCTTCTTGAATTAAGCCTAAATGTTAATTAAGGCTAAATTTCTAAAATTACACATTTGCCCCTAAGGCTCTAACACTTCATAATCTGTCAAATTCAATTCAAATTACTTTGAAATTTTTATCATACTTCATTAATGGGCAATTTAGACATCAGAGGAGAAAATGTGATTTTTCAAAATTTAATTTAATTTATATAATTATTTTTATGAAAAAATAGGATTTTTCACAGAAAATTATTAACTTGACCAATGTAAATCATAATCTCTTGAAATGTTTACTAGAGGTAGACCTAGACTAGAGAAGCCTTTGGACCAAATTTTATGATTTTTTGAATTTTAAGAATTATTTCAAGTTTTGGGTTATTTATTAAAGATAAAATATTTAAAATGGGGAAAATTAAGTTTTATGTTTTTAAAAAATCTTCCTAAGGTCAAAGAACTCAGCGGAGAAAATTTTATATTTTTCTAATTTTATTTGATTTATTGGAATTATTTTTAGTGAAAACCCATTTCAGCCTTTAAAAATTATTTTTAAGTTTTGAAATTTAGTTTCTTTACTTATAAAATCAGGAAAAATATTCTAATTATTTCTAAGTTCTTAGAAAATAATTTAAAACATCTTTCACATGAATTTTATTTATTTTTATTATTTTTTATGGATTTTTAATTATTTAAATATTTAAAATAGGCTAAAAATCAAGTTTTTATTTTAAACTCTATTTTATTTTTAAAAAACACCCCTTATTACAGAGAACTCAAAAAAATAAGATTTATAATTTTTTAAGTTATATTTTAATTATTAAAAATCATTTTAGTGCTAAAAATATTGTTTATCTTTAAAAATCAATTTAAGTTACCAAATGAACTCAAGATGCTTTGGAATTTTTATGGTGACTTCTCTCAATCCTAAACAATAATGGAGATAAAAAATCAAGTCATTTTGATATTTTCATTTTTCAAAATTAATTATCTTAGTGATTTAGGGTTTGTGAAGATTATGTGTATTATGAATGACTTGGCTCATAAGAAATTTTCCTAAAGGTTCTTTGGTCATCATAAACCTTCCAAAATTTTCTTGGAATTTTCTAGGCAACATGCTAATTTCCATGATTATTTTAAGCAAATAATATACATAAACTTGAAAAATATGATTCTCTGTCTAGGGACCTCCTCTGACTTTGGAAAAAAATTAGGGAATGTTGCCTAAGACAGAGGCAACAATATGTTAAAATTTCAATCCATAGTGTGATTGCTACATGCATGGAGAATCAAAACATCCAAATCATTATTTAATTAATTAAAAATAAAATATGCATCAAATGGACTTCAAATCACTTCCACATTGTTCTCCTCTATTCATCGAGCAAGAGGGTATTTTTATTTTATTTTTGTGATTTTGTTTAGACGAAGATATGGATTTTTGAAGTTAGGGATAATTTTTTTGATTTTTTAAATCCTTCTTTATCTATTTAAACGCGTGGCACCACATCAACCTACGACGGCTCTGAAGCTCCACGTGACGCGCTCCTATTCGACGCCACTGTCCACCTCAGCACTGACTCGGCCTGCAGTTTATGTTCTGAAGCACTGTCTGGCTTCATCTCGACCATCCATATGATACACGCTTGATCGAACGACGCTCTGTCATCGTCCCCGATAGCCTAGCTCAAGAACCGTCCATCTTCTAACCTTAAGATCTCTCTCATTTCTTAACCAAATTGGATGAATTTTTTTTTTAAAACGCTTGTATAGACTAGAGGAACATATCCATATGATTATGATGCCATGAAATCAACTCAAAACAAATGGAGAGTTCAAATAGGCTCGGGAGGAAGAGAATTTTTATACCTTTGCTCTAAGAAGTGAAGCTTCGATCAGAGAGTTTTGGCACGTTTGTTGTGATCCAAAGAGGCTAGGGATTGAGTCTCTGGTCTTGGTGTAAGGCCTAGGTATGATTTCCATCACGACCAAATTTGGGTGTTGGTCTAGAGCTATGGTAGAGGCTCTGTAAGAGGGGGATTTGATGGGGCTTAAGCTTCTTTCACTGTTATGAAGGTGTGGGTGAAGTTAATTTGAGTTTGGTGGACTGTGGAGATGTATTGGGCTCTGTCCTGGTTTCCGGTAAGATTTAGAGCTCAAAATTGAACTCCGACAGTGGAAATTGGTGAGGGAAAACAGTTGGAGTGCACTGAGGGGATCTTAGGGAAGCTCTATGGTCAGTATGGATAGGTCTCTCTGATAAATTTTTANAGGAGCTTGGAACTTACATGGTGGGCAGCCTGGTCATCTTCAACAACAAGAGGATCTACACTATTACACCCCTTCCTTAGCTTTAAACAACAAAGCCATAGGAATTCGAGGTTGTTTGCTAAATGCAACATAAATCCTCAAACACATCTTTTAGGCCTTTTGTACAACCATATTGTACAATATAAGCCCTAAACTTGCCTTAGGATTCCGAGGTAGTCGTTTGTCATGACTTAAATCCTTACATCTTCAAGGTTATTTGTGTTGATTGCTTCACACAAATGTAAAAATCCTAATAAAAATTGCAGGATAAAATATCTTAATAATTTCTCCTAAATTGAAGCCAAATTATAGGATAGCTTGGAAGTCATTGAAGTTTTCCTTCGAATCTGTGACATCCTCTAGTATCTCCTCCTTTGGACTCCAAAACAAAATGTTCCAAATTTGAGCCAATCCCTTTTATATTTCTCCATCCAATATCTTTGAAATATCCTTACCATTTGAACTCCTTGAAGGTAATTTTTCTTGATTCTATTGAGAGTGTTCTTAAGTAACTTCTGTTACCTAAGATGTAATTAACTATAGGGGCTTGCCCTTATA
>JXCR01086136.1:437028-449314 GCA_002079205.1 Phalaenopsis hybrid cultivar | reverse complement strand
CAAACGGATGTCATAACTTTCTCTAGTTTATTTGATCGAGCCTCACCCTCAATTCTTGTGTTCATCCTTAGGGATAGATACAGGATTTGAGGTAAAGTGCTCTTTCATCTAAACTATGAAAATTATGGGGTTAGTTTGACTTCATCTTTTTCAAAACTAAATTTTTTAATGTCCTTCCGAAGCGGGCAACGAGATTTCAATTCCGATGACCGACAGCTTCTTACGGGCAAACCCCACACACCAAAAATAGTGCCGACAGAGGAATACTTGCCCTGTCAGTGTGAACGTAAAGTTTTCGAGCTAGTGAACCTATTTTATTCCATTAGAAATACAGGTTACAAGTGGGGATAGAAGAAAACCATTTACATGAAATGATCCTCCTATTTATAGATGATAGGATAAGTAAAAGTAAATTATAATGTTACTCTTATTTAAAAGGGTTAGTACAATATATTTTAAGATCGGTTTGTGAAGCTTTTTGGCAATTTTGCTTTTCAGATCGCCACCAAAGTTTTATTTTAGGAAAAATGTTTTTTAACCAGAGCTGTTAAAGTGTGGTGACTGTAAAAAAGATACGGTCTGTCTTCTTCAAAATAAAATAAATTTGTAATAGCTATCCCAACTTTTTGAAAAACAATTTTTTTCTAAAACAACTTCATAGTTGTTTCTCCAAACATATGCAGTTGTCAAACAGTCCCTTAGTCTTTTATGTTGGTGCACACTGCTCGGTACGCCATCGACCGCTTGATCTGTCATTCTAGAATTTTTCTATCTGAGGGAGTTGTCAGGTTACGATCGGTCGATCGGAGGAAAAAGTCGGTCGTCAGAGGAAATGTTGGTCGTGAGAGGAAAAGTCGGTCGTCAAAGGAAAAAATCGATTGTTTGGAGAAAAAAATTCAGTCGTTGAAGGAAAAGTTGGTTGATCAAGATGGCCCCCGAGGGTGACCGATAGACGTGAGTAGACTGCAGATGTGATTCTGAAGGCGGCTCCTTTAGCCTGACGGGTATGACGACATTTTCAGGCTATATAACAACACATACTCGATGGTTTTTCTATTTGGTTGGGGAGATTTCCCAGCAATCCTTTTGGATGGATTTTTTATGGGGGCGGCTGCTTGTCTACTTTCTCTGACCTTGTATTTTTGGCTATGGCTACTTATACGATATATAAGGGATCATTTTTTTTTATTATTATCATTTCTGATTCCTATTTTGGAGTTTTACGCTTTTGCAGTGAGCTGACAAAAGATAGCAAGGGCCCACTTTTTTAAACTAATATTGTTGGTATCAAATGCCCTCCTCAAGACAGCTTTTCATTGAAGCCCCATAATTCTTGTGCTTTGTTTATTGTTGCTTTCACGAATTGTGCTAACTGTTATGTGGTTAGTTTACCTCCTCATTCTTGCAGTTTCTATACCTTGTCGCTAGGTTTATTCTTGAAGATGGTTGGGGTAAAGTGGAGCTGGAGTGGGTATAAGTTTTGGAGAAATTTTGTATTTTTGGGTATACATGTAAACTTTTTGGAGAACTTTTTTATGTGGNCTCTTTCATCTAAACTATGAAAATTATGGAGTCAGTTTGACTTCATCTTTTTTCAAAACCCAACTTTTTTAAATGTCTTTCCAAAGCGGGCAACGAGATTTCAATTCTGATGACCGACAGCTTCTTACGGGCACACCCCACACCAAAAATAGTGCCGACACACCGACAGCGCCAGACTAGAGCCGACGACGCCAAAGGTAGTTCAGCCCCCATTTCTAGAAGGTTTGATGTATTTGGATGATTTTTTAAGTTTTAGGAGGCACCTCTTGGAGAACCGACCTTGGGCTTTATTTGAGGCCGAAATTCATCAGGAAATGGACTCCTTTTCGCTCTAAAATATTCCACCACAGTCCATTTTTGCCATTCTTCATAATCCATCTTCATTCCACCACCATATTGGAGTCCATTAGTGATTTTTCTTTTATAGTTTAGATTTTGTGTGGTAAGATTTAGAGTGAAATTTTCTGTAAGAGTGTTGGAGAAGGAGAAAAGTGAGAGATATTTTCTTCCTACATTTCTATGGAAAGGCTACAAGGATATTACTTTGAGAAAGAGTTTCAGATAAGTTTTATTTGTTTATTAGTGTTGTAGGAACTTTATTTTATATATGAAATTTGTATTTTGTTATGTCTTTCTCATGAAGTCTGAGTAGTTCCCTCTATCTTTTTCCTTACTCTGAGATATGGTGGAATAAAGAGATAATATTATGTGGCAATATTAAAATATAAAATAAATTGTGATGATTTTTCAACTCCAAACTTAATTTACATTTTGATTTGGCTAATTGAATTGTTAAAAATATGTTGTGAAACATATGATCCGGGAAATGGAGTATGACTTTTACAATAGAGTGAGGATCACATTTGATTTCTTGGAGGAGAAATTCGTTCATGAAATTAAGTGAAAATAAATAGAGAAATATTCTTTATTTGGTGTAGAATTAAAGAATCTTCAGGGTGACAGAAAAAAATCTTCAATTCGGTCTTAGTGTTTGAAAACTAAAGCAAGAGAGCCTTCAAGTGAAAGGAAGTGGTAGCCTTAGAGCGAGAGACAATATCCTCCTAGCCTTGCCACGGATTTAGGGACTAAACCAAGTGTTATCCAATGATTTTATATGCACTGTATAAGGGTAGAGAATTATAATTGCTCCTATTTGACACAATACATATTATAAATATTTATCTCATCTCATTTCAGCAGAACCTCAGTGTAGTGGGAATGATTCTTTTTCACATAAGAAATCTTCATTACATAAACATAGTTAGTAGATTAGTATTTACTTATTAAAACTTTGCATTTCTATTTTGCTAATAGTTAAGTACTTTAGTTTTGATAATATCTCAACATTCAAAATTAGTGACAGTGATTTCGATTAATTTTCTATAAATTTCTTAGTAAATCTTATCATTGCTAATTTACACCTTTCTTGTGGGATCGATATTTGGGGCTTAAACAGAAAGTCATTTATTACTTGATAACGATACATATACTTAGGTAGAATTCCATTATTAATTGCCTACAATTATATATATTTTACACAACTTACTTTTCAATTATGGACCAAGTTTTTGGTGCTATAGTAGTGTCAAATTCATAAATCCTTGCATATAAAAAATTGGGATCAGTTTGGAAAAATTTCCTATAAGGGAAAGCCTCTATAGTTAATTACATCTTAGAAAACCGAAGTCACCTAAGAAAACTCTCATTAAAAATCAGGGAATGTTATCTTCAAAGAGATGAAAAGATAGGACTTCTCAATGAGATCGGACATAGAGCTATGACAGAGAATGACTCAAATTTGGAACATTTATTATAGAATCCAAAGGAGGAAGAACTAGGGGATGTCATAGATTCGGGGGAAAACCTCAGTGACTTCTCACGCTACCCTATGGTTTGGCTTTAGTTTAGAGGAGCAATATTTTAATGTTTTATCTTGCCATTTTTATTAGTTAACTCTTAAATTTGTGTGAAATGATCACACAAATCGCCTGGAAGATGTAAGGATTTAGGTTGTGATGAATGACAACCTCGGAATCCTAAGACGAATTAAGGCTATATTGTAGAACAAAGCTATACAAAGGCCAAAAGATAAGGTGAGGATTCATGTTGCATAAGCAAAATACCTCAAAATCCTATGACTTGTTGTTTAATTCTAAGGAAAGATACGTTGTTGTAGATCCTCTTACTGTTGAAGATGGCCGTGCTATCTACAATGCTAGCTCCAAGCTCTTCATCATAATGAGTTTAAGTTTTCTAATGTGTCAGATTATGATGTCAAATCAGATGTCCCTATGGTTATAGTTTTTTAAATATTATGGGGCATATTAAAGTTGATTAGAGCGGCACCGGTTAGGATCCTACGGTTCCCTCATTCTGGCACCACTATTTTCTTTTGGATTTACTTAGTCTAAATGAATGTACTAAACTCAACTCAATCAGTTCCATAATTCCATTTAGACCATGGGAAGTCTCTTCAACAACCGTAGGTTACCTCCTATTAGGGATTCTAAACATCCAATAGAGACATCTTAATTTAGTTGCAATGGGTATTTTGTGATGTTTGTGATTAAATTTTAAATCGTTTTATATTTTGAATGTTGTGTCAGTGAATTTTATCTTGGTTGATTTTAGTTTTGGTTTTGGTTTTACGGCTATCCTAGCAGTTTTGGTTTTCATGCAGGGTGATATCATTGTTTAACATGCAAGCTTTGTAAGTATAAAAATACGGTGTGAATAGTACAAGAAAAGATGATACTGTTAACTATAAAAGCGTACCTGTTGAGTCTTCTCATTCCACCACCTGAAAGGTTAGTACTTGCAAGGCATGTATATAATATTGTAAGGAACTTAAATTGCAAGAGTAGATGAAGGTTTAGTTACTAAACCCCTGGCTATGATTTTATTGAGTCTTCGAAGATCCTAGTAGATGATTTTAGAACAAAAGTATGACAAGTCCAATTTACCCTTAACAATGTCCAATAGATTTCAAAGTGCTCGGGGCATGACACTAGATCACATTAAAGATCTCTTGAAATACTCTTAGTTGATTTTTTTAACTTATCATATTGTTCCAACAATCATCTGAGGTCGAAGTGTGACTACTCCGTTGCTCAGTGAAGCTTATCAATCAAAGTATCTCAAGGATAGAATGCACGATTAATCAATTGATGTTTCATTTAAGAGTTATGTGAGTGGGTGCCTCTAAGGTAAGTTTAGGTTACTTAAGATTGTGGTGCCCACAATTAAGTTCAGGCTCGTAGTGTTTAAAGATGTTAGTCACCAATTATGTTGTCTTCTAAATCCAATAAATTGAGTTTAGATATTGAGCCTATATCACTACTAACCCTTTAACAATCATGATAGGTGAAAAAGTGATTATCAAAATTTTTTATATAAATGAGATGCATTCTTATCAAATGGCCAGACCATCCTCAACTTTAGGCTTTAAAAAAAGTGAATTTCAATCTTTCCGACTTAAGCACATCACATAAAAATCTTTTGATTTTAGTCGACTTCCATGTCATGAAGATTAGGACAATTATGGTTTTATTGATGTTATGCAAGGGTAGTGAGTGAGTTTCTACCTTTTAATCACATTGTATTTCAATCATGCAAATATATTTATTAAGATCAAAATTACCAATTTTCCCTTGGTTAATGCTAATTTTTTTATAAAGGTACCAAAGTCTAAAATTTCCACTTTTCCCTTGGGGCACTTCACCTCATAACTAATTAAACACAACTCAAATGACTTTGAGGGTTCAAAGTGTCATCTTCATGAGGTAATTATAATGATGGAAGAGAACATGTGGACCTCTCAAAATTTTAATTTTATTTTGATAATTATTTAGAATTAGAAGATAGGATTTTCAAAGTTTAATTTATTTAATTATCAAAAAAAAAAGTTTTTATCTATGGAAAAATTTTTAGAGGTCTCCTAAAGTCAGAGAAACACTTAGGCAAAATTTCATGATTTTTTTGAATTAAATTTTGGTTACCATTATGTAATTTTTAAACAACTTCAATGGTTAAATTAAACATAAAATAATGTTTTAATTACAAAAAATCATTTTAATATTTTTAATAGACTTCTCTAAATTCAGAAAACTCAGAGAACCAAGTTTTGTATTTTTGTGATTTTTAATTTATTTATTATAATTATCTTAATGGAAAAATATGAAAAGTTCATTTTTAAGCTTTTAAAATTTATATTTTAACTTATAAAAATTAGGAAAAATATCCTAATGAATTTTAAGTGATCATGAGACATTTCTATTTATTTTGAATCATTTTTTATATTTTGAAAATTTTGATTATTTTAATAATTTTTAATTCAAAATATATTTTAAAAATTAAAAATTTTCACAAAAAAATGGATTTTATTTTTATTAATTGACCCTGGTCATAGGGAGCTCAGAGAACTAATTTTCATTATTTTTCTAAACTTATTTAATTTGATATAATTATTTCTATACATAAATACATGGTTTCCTTAAAAAAGTGCTTCGATTAAGTAAAATAATTTTGATATTTTTACAGTGAGTAAATATGCTTTTTATGGATATTGGGAAAGTAATTTTGTCAATTTTTGATAAGTATTTGATTTACATAAATTAATATAAAGTATATGCATTTAATTAAGCATGAAAATATACAAGATGATTCAAAACTTCACAAAATTTTTCCTAATCTTCTCTGACCACAGGAAACCTTCTAAAATTATTCCCATAATTTTCCAAGTGATATTTTGACTTATATAATTAAAATAAAAATAATATTCACATTAGCTCGTCCGACTTGATCTCCTCCGTTGGTGAGATACACTCGCGATCGGATGGATCTCCGTTATTGTCCCCAAGTGACTTAACCCATAAGTCGCTCCCACTTAAACCTTAAGATCTCAAGCTAGACTCAACTAAATCACATGAGGTTTGTTTCTAAACATTTTTCTACTCAAGACGAACACATTTATATGGTTAATCAAGTATGAAATCAATCCATTACAAATGGAGAATCAAAATAAGCTCGGATTAGAGTTGAGGTTCAATACCTTTGTCTGAGAGAGGAGGCCTCAATCAGATGGTTGTGGTAGCTTTGATTGGACCCAATAAACCTCCGAATGACGTCTCAAGCATTGGTAAATTATTTAGGTATGAATTCGATAAAGCTCGATTTCAGGTGTTGGTCTAGAGCTATGTTAGAGGCTGTTTCAGAAGGGAGTTTGATGGGGAATCAACTCCTCTTGCTCTAGGGATGGTGTGTTAATAATTAATTTGAGTTTGGTGGACTGTAGAGAGATGTCCTGGTTTGAGATGAAAGTTTAAGCTCCAAATTGGGCTTCCATAGTGGGGATCAATAGAGGAAAATGGAGGAAGTGAGCTTAGAAGTTCTTGAAGAGTGTCGGAAAGCAATTGGCCAGAGTTTCCCAAGGGATTTTGACACTCTCTTCTCTCTTTACAAGGAGGGGCTGATTAAATAAAGGAGCTAACAGGGGAGCTCAGGGCTAATTGATGGGAGTAAAATGGTTCTTAAGTGGAGGGCTGAGGAGCTCTAAAGAGCCATTAGGATGAGCTGGCCTCTGAGGTTGAAATTGGGTTTGAATTTCAATTTTAGTGTTTTTTCGCTACTAAGCTGGCTGGCAGGGCCAGGAGTGGTGGCCAGAAGGTTAGGTGAGCCAAGGGGAGGCTTAATTATAATTTACTCCCAATGGTAAGTGATGATGGAAGAGATTTTTGGTTAAGGCCCAAAAATGGGATAAGATCCCTTAATTTAGGGACCCATTGGTCCATAGCTTACTTGTGTGGTTTGAGGGGGTTTAGCTTGGTCAATAAGATGTATTTAGTGGTTGTGGGGTCATTAATTTGGTGGCTTAGACATGATTAAGTCAATTTTTGTGCATGGGTTCAAATTAGGTCCAGATGGCTAAAAGTTGGGTTTGGGTTTGGCTAGACATGATTTTGAGCCCAATTTATTGATCATAATTTTGTAGATGATTGTAATGAAGATTTTTGGTGAAGGATTGAAGTGATTTCAAGGTCAATTGAAAGCTCAATTTGAAGGATTTTGGGATTTTGGACAATTTGGGCATGTTGGACTATACTTGGGTCTAGGCTAAATCCAAATTGATTTGTTTAAAATGGTCTATAGAAATGTCATTAAGGGTTTTCAACATAAATTAGGTGTCAATTGGTGGGTTAGGGAACTCAATTTGGTGGAATTTGGAGACAACCAATTTGGGGCAAATTTAGGGATTTTAAACTTGGGTTAAAATTAAATAAAATTGAGGCTTCAAAAAGGCCAATTAAAAGTTCAATTTGATGTGTAGGAGTGTTATGAAGAGTTTAGGACTCAAATTGGGGCAAATTGAGTAGGTTATGGGGTTCAATTATGTAAGATTAAGTCATATGATCAAAATTGGGGTTTTGATGTGGATCAAAATTGAGCTCAAAGAATGGGCCAATTAGGCTTGTATTTGGTTTTTATATGTCATATGAAAGGTTAATTTGAGTTTAGAATTGAAATTGAGGGGAATTGGGGCCCAATTGATGGACATTTGGGATGAATTTGGGAAAACTAGGCCTTTAAAGGTAATTTGGGGGTTTTGGTCAAAATGGTCAAATAAGCCAAATTGGATTCAATTGAAGGGTCCAAATTGATTTTGGAGAGATTTGAAGTGATTTTTAAGGTTTTTGGAAAGTTTTAGGTGCCAATGATATTTTTGTAATTTTGGCAAATTTGGGGGCATTTTGGTAATTTTGGGTGGTTTTGGGCAATTTGGGTATTTGAAATGGTTTGAAGTGATTTTTGAAAATATTTGGGTGTTTTGGGTGAAATTGGAGTTTTTGGCCAAATTTGGGAATTGGGAGTGTTTAGGTAATTTGGGTAGGTTTGGGGGTAAAAAGCTCGAATTGGAAATTTTAGTATAATTAGAGTGCCAACCACCCTACATGAGCTATGAACTAATGAAATTCCCATTTGGGTCCTTTATGTAATGGTCTTAGCTAAACCCTAGCCTAGGGCTAGTGGGTTTAGGGGACCATCTGCATGAGTCTCCCAAAAGGTAAAGGGAATAAAGTCAACAAATTAGGGTTTAGGGTTAATATATGTGATACTGAGTGTAGTGAGTGAACTAGCTCCAGACCAACACCCAGGGTCAACCCTAACGTCAAACAGTCCTATGGGGGACTCCTCTTGAGATCCTCCATACTGACCCCACCTACTAAGTGCTAGAGGTTATGACGAATTTGTGGGACTTCAAGTTAAGCAAGAAAGAGTTTAGAATTTCTAAATGAGAGGGTTCCTTTTCTAGTTTTTTAAGAATAGTCAACAAGAAAGTCTTATGGCTAGACCTTAGGTAACTTAAGAGGGAAAACTAAAACTCAACCAAAAGTGAGGTCAACAGGCATGACTCCCTGTAATATAACACCCTAAAACACTGTCATACACATCAAGCATGCAAGCACACCAAAAAACATAAAGCACGAAAGATGTCTTGCTAGAGCAACCCAAACAGCAAAGGATAATAACCAGAAATTAAAAAGACTTCCTAGCACCCTAGATTATATCCTAGCACACCATTTATTGAAAAGTTTCATAACCAGCTTCTAAGTGCATAGAGTAAAGTCTCCTGCTATAGTAAGACTTTGACGGGGTACCACATCAGCTCCATCCTGAAGATCCAAGGGATCTAATGTACTTTGAGGTGGCATCACTAATGTACAAGCAAATATGAATGTAATTGTATATGATAGTCTTTAAAGATTGTGGAGGCCCCATTATATGACTTGGGTTAAGCCCATCTAATGCAACCCATTTAATATCCGCCCAAAAAATCGTATAGAAAAGTAAAAGTGCATGTTTTAAAATCATAAAAAAATTCTAAATTTTTATTATCCTAAATTATTACTTATGATTTTGTAGAAAAATTATGGTTGTAAGTCCTAATGAGCCTATATTGCTTTCGTGATTCAAAGAAAACGACAAAAATAAACAAGGAGAATATTCCAAGCATTCAAGCAAAAAAAAGCTTGGAATAAGCCAAATAAAATATATAAAAGGCATGTTCATCTAGGTTGTCAATAAATCCTAAAAGAGAAAAACGAGGTTAGAACATGTTAGAGCTAATTTTATATGTTAATATAAATGCTCAATTAATATGAAACATGAGCATCTACACTTGGTTCCCGCCATGTAGTTCCCCACCAAAAATGCTCAAAATCCGTGCAAATATCTTACTTCTGCTACATGGTGATCCTAGGACTCGAAAAGTACATAGGAGAAAGGGAAAAGACTCAACCTACATGAAAATAAGGTTAGTGGAGAAAGCCATGCAACACATAAGGAGTTGTTTCTGGTGGGAGACCAAAATAACCCCTACAAGTAGAGGGTTAGGGGAAATCATAACATGCTCCCCCTTTCAGTAGTACCTATGTGTGTGTAATATTTTGGCATGGCTCCCTATGAAAGAACACCCAAACACACAGTCATGTACAGTAAGAATGTATGAACACCAAAAAACATAAAGCAAGAGAGATGCCTTGTTAAGGCAACCAAAACAACAAAGAGCAACGACCAGACATCAAAAAGACTTTCGAGCTTCTATCCTAGCTCATCATTTAATGAAAATTATACTAACCAGCATCTAATTACATAGATTAAAGTCTTCGGCTATCATATCCCTTTGACGGGGCTGTCACATCTGCCCTATCCTTAAGATCTAAGAGATCTAATGTACTTTTCTAGAAAGGGATGACATTTAAAAGAAGTGGCATCGCTAATGTCCAAGCTTATATAATTATAAAAGTTGGGTGGATAATACTTATAATAGTACAAATAATAAAATGTAGGTTCGTAATGCATATGACACACTTTAGAGCACTTGGATCGTTAGCGCAGTCAAATTATTTATTACTCATGATATCAAAATCACACAGGTCATGGAGGCATGCCATATGCAATTCTCATTTATGTATCACCACCAACAAAGCAGTCACTCCCATATTGAGCATGATAAGCCATCAAGGTGAATGGGCATGCATACAGTCATACAAGAAGCCCAAATGGCCACCCAAAAGGGAGAAAAAAACATCATGCAAATGGATGAAAGGTTGCCATGTGAAACATGACACGCACGAACAAAATGTACCAGTAAATCAGGCTCTCTATATAAATCAATTATGCCTAACTAGGGATCTGAAGCACCATGTGACTAGCTGACACCTGCTACAAATGAGTCTGCATTGAATAAATGAATATTTATAAATAGGATTCACATGTTACCCGAGAAGCGCACACTGAGCACACATGAAAACATTCAAGATATGTAGCAGACAAAGAGTGGGCAAGTCGTTAAGGCAGTGGCTAGAAAGATGGGTATGCCAAGGAGGCAGCGACTTAAAAGGATGGAGATGTCGATGAGGCAGCAACCTGACAAATGGGTATGTTGAGGAGACTGACTCAAAATGATGGGCACGTCAAGGAGGTAGTGGTTTGAAGGATAGTTATGTATTGGAAGTAATGATCTGAAAAGAATGAGCACGCTGAGAAGGAAGTGAACTGACAGATAGGTGTGTCATGATGGTAGTGAACTGAAAGAGTGGGCATGCTGTGAAGGAAGATGCCGAAAAGATGGGTATGTCATTGAGGTACTGACCCAAAAGGGTGAACATGCTGTAAAGGCAGCGACCCAAAAGATGGGTATGTCAAGGAGGCATTGAGCCAAAGGAATGGGTATTTCTAGGTGGCAGCAGCTCGATAGATGGGTATGTCATGAAGGAAATAGAAAAAAGAGTGGGCATGCCATGAAGGCACCGACTCGACAGAGCGGTATGCCATGAAATTAGTAACCCAAATGATGGGCATGTCGTGAAGGCAATATCCTGACATATAGGTATTTCATGGAAGCAGTGATATGAAATGATGGGCATGCCAAAGAGATGACAACTTAATTAATGAGTATGCTGAGGAGGCAATGATTTAAAAGGATGGGCATGTTGAGAGGGCAGCTGGGCAAAGGATGGAGATGCACTGTCCCAAAAAAATGGGCATAACGAGGAGGTAACATCCTAACATATGGGTATGCTGAGGAGCTAGTGACTCAAAGGATGGGCCTACTATGAAGGTAGTAGCCCAAAGGATGGGTCTGTCTTGGAGGTAGCGACTCAAAGCATCGAGCATTCCAAGAAGCTAGTGACTTAAAAGACGGGTGTGCCATCCAAGCAGAGATCCAAAAGGGATGAGAATGTCGAGAATGTAGAAACTCGATAGATGGGTGTAACGTATAGGCAGTGACCTGAAAGGATGACCATATTATGGAGGCAAAGATCCAAAGCATTGCTATGCAATTGAGCAGTTACCTGAAAATGTGCGCATTCTGAGGAGGCACAGGTCCAACATGTTGAGCTGACCAGCAATTATGTAGATATTTATGTTATGAATATGACTAAAATCTTAACCCAATTTATATTTAGTGGCTAGTAAGAACAAATGTAATATTATAAAATTTATAATAATAGTTTTCTCACTAGGGGTACTGCGCTAGCATATGTATTATTTCAAGTAATATAAAGTTTTTTTAAAAAACTCCAGTATCAATCTCACAGGGAAATGAAAGGAAGTAAAATTCATGAATTTAACTTTGAAAAACCTACCCTTATGACTGCATAAAATATTTAAATTAGTTTATGTAATGAAATAAAGTTTACTAATTCCTACAAATGCAAGTTAAAAGTAAATGTAGAGTTTA
>JXCR01086136.1:340174-427856 GCA_002079205.1 Phalaenopsis hybrid cultivar | reverse complement strand
TGGGAGGATATCGGCTGCCACTCCAGAGCTCCCACTACTCTCTACCATAAGGGCTAACAATCTCGCATTAGTTTCCAATCAACTGGACCAAATTGGAGATTTTAAATTTTCACCTCAAAATCTCCAATTCTTCATCCAACAAAGTATATTTCCTTATTTATCTGCTCTCAATTCCATGGATAACATACTCTCCCATGAAATCAAATGTCTCTCCCTTGTAAAAATCATAGCCCTTTTTAGAACATATGTTTCTCAACATAGTTTAACATTTCAATTGGCCATATCGAAAAGTAAATGAAGATTAGAGTTCAAATCATCACAAATTATTAACATTTAAAACCATAGAAAACAAAATCAATTCTTCTCAAAACCATATCTCAAAGTAGGAGAAAGGATAAAGAAGACTACTCAAAATTCATGAGAAGGATACGAGAAAACACGAATTTCATATATATAAACAAGTTACAAAACAATAGAACTAAAAAATATAACTCATCTCACAATCCTTCCCAAGCCAATCCCTAGAAGTTCTCTCCAAGCCTTTCTCTCTTTTCAAACACACTCAATTCTCTCTTATAAGTGTAATGAAGAAAAAAACTCTCACCTTCCATCTCCTCTTACAACCTTAGAAGAAAATCTCTTCACCTTGCCTTTCACGCCACCACCTTCTTACCTTTTTGTCTCCCTTTCAACTCTCTCAACTTTTTGAACTCTTCCTCCCTTAATAGGGGCTACCTCCTTTCAAAATGAACTCAAAATTACCTCCAAAATATAATCCAAAAGTCAACTTTTTTTAATTCAAATGATGTGTCATTTGATTCAAGAGACATCTCTCTTCGTAAAAGCACCATCTAAAGTGTCTAGATGCATTGAATCACTCTAAAGGGTGTGTAGAACACGTGTCACCTTGAAAATTCACATAAAATTCGTCTCAAACGGCCTTAATCCACAAAAATTTGTCTCTGGCTCATTATGCGCCAAATCTGGTGCATCACGCGCTAGCTCTCTATCAAACGACGCATCATGCGCCAAAACTCCAAAATTTGCTGTTTTGGCTCCAAATTTTGTCCTTTTTGTCATTTTTGCTCCAAATGCCTAAAAATGATCTACTTGCAACAAAAACATGAAAATACCCTTCTTTAAAGTGTAATATCACCAAAAATAAGAAAATATTATGTACTTAGAACAGTATATTATTTTGGTGTATCAAGATGCATCAAACTTAAATGTTACTTGTCCTCAAGTGACACTTTTACTACATAAAAACATATGACTTAGGATAGAGATTTACTTATAACATCTATACTTTAGTTTAATAAATAGAATATCAAAATTTAAGAAAACCCTTTAATAACGTAGATTCAAACTCCAAGTTTAGGAATACTTAGTAATTAAATTTAAAAGTTTTGAATCTTTATTCATTTCAAGAAGAGTTGCAATTTGTCATATTAAGGACATTTAGAACATTCATATGAAAAAGAACTTCAATAAAACTTTACTAGGAATGGAACTAAAATTCCAATACAAGTTTAGAAAGCATAATAAAGCTCCTTCCTAAAGTTGATTTAAGTGAAGCCAATTTTTGATTAGGCATCTCCTCAAGCTTCTCCTAACTCACTTTTCATTTCTTTTCTTCTATGTTTTCCTTTTTTTTTCTTTTAGGATCTTTTCAATCCTTTTTTTCCTTTTTCTTTTTCTTTTTCAAGTGAGGATTAATATATATGGATAGCCTTTAATAATTTTGAACTTCACCATTACCTTCTTAAAGTTAAAAATCCATACCTTTCTTCCTTCATAAATTCATATTAGTTTATGATTTTTCCATAAAGTTTCATTATTTCCTTCTTACATGAAACTCTAAAATTCTTAATACTTCAAAAATATAACTTCCTTTACCTTAAACAGAAAAGCATACACATATCTTATCATGCCAAATAACTTTAACTTTAGAATTGACCTTCATTATAAGAAAATTTTTACCTATATTCACCACAATATTTATAAACATAAGTATATTCATTTAAAGTTAAATCTTAATATCTCAGGTCATGTTAAATTAATTTTTAAAAATAAAGTTAATTGAGGACAAATAAAATTTAGTTCATTTCTTTTCAAAAGATTTTTTTCTTCCCCCCAAACTTAACTTTTTAATTAATTTAAAAATATTTTAGTACAAAATTTTAGTAGGTGAAAGAAAACAGTAAATGCAAGAAAATAAAAAACTTACCTGTAGAGGATTTCTGATTATGAAGCTGGGCTCTGGTATACTGCAGGTACTAACTTAAAAAAATGTATAGGCTTTAAAGCATAAATAAAACATAATATATTCTAAAGAATTTTTGAGAAAAAAAATAAGAAATACAAAAACTGAAAAAAAAACTGAAAATACTAAAAATGTAGAAAAAGTAAAAGTCTACAATTACTATTACAATTATGTTCACAACACAACATGAAAGTTTTTACTACAATATCTCTCAAATAAAAATACAACACATTACAATCACAAATAACAAACAAAAACAAAAACAAACTACACAAGACTCACTTTTATATATAAAATCTGCGCTAATACAAACTGACGGTTTTCAAGCCAACAAAAATCAAATTCAGTGTTCTAAAGCAAAACAACATCCAAATACTGAAATCTAAACATCAAAATACAAAGCATAAACTTAGATAGTGCAAAAATAGAAAGGAAATGCAATCCAACTCAATAAACTAAAATAAGAAGTATTAAATAAAACCTTTCGTGCATAAATTAAGTTCAAGTAACTTCTTCATTCTCATCCTTCAGGATATCTATCATCGAATGGTAGTGCACATACAATTTGTAGAAAGGTCGATATGGAAACTCATCAGTTGATTCCTCTCTAATCCAAGAATTTTTCTTGAACATACGTACCAAACCATCTTCAATATGCCTAGTATGTTCAAAATGTTCCTTAAGTCTCCAATCAAGATGATCAAGCCTTTCAGAAATACTCCCGAACACATGCATAAGATTCTACACCTCTTTCTCTATATTGTTGATTCTCTTCAAAAGTGCATTAAAATTATAATAGGGTTGAATAGGTGATGAATTATGAGATCCTTGATCCATCAGCACATTCATATATTTTTCTTATCCCATTCCAATACAACTGTAATAGATTTCAGGATCCATCAGCTTCCAAGGAAGAAGTACTTTTTCCCAACTTTCATAAGGTACTTGCGGTTGACTGCACAATAGGAAAATAGTGGATGGATGTCCAAGTCCAGTTGCAGATCCATTCACAATCAAACCCAAAGCTAATTTTATAATTATGGTTCCAATATCAATAAGTTTTCCAGTTTGAATACAATAATTTAAAGTGGCACTCTCCTTTGTCATCTTACTGATCTTCATGGTGGGTAGAAATTTTGATGCAATGAAAATGTGTCATGCCTTAGAGGTATGATTTAATAATGATGATGAAAAACTTACATGTCTATCATCTCTGGCCTCCCAATTCGCATCTTCATCCGTAAGGTACTGGTAGAGTTCATTCATATTGCCTCTCGTAGAGGTAAAATTTGCATAATGACAGAGAGACACATTATCAATCAAAAACATCCCTTTTATTCTTGAAGGAGTGAACTGCACAAACCTGCCTAACACATAGATTTTTCCCTGGTTGATCCCATGAAGATTTGCATAAAACTGATTCACCACATGGATGACTACAATGACAGTAGTGTAGCAAAGCACTTCTCAGCGCCTCTGAGAAATAATCTTTTCTACTCAAGTATTCGGTGTGTTGAATCCTCGATTCAAAACCCTTTCTTTGATTATCCTCTTCTTCACTAAAACTTGATCATGTAATCTTTGGGCATCGAAACTGCCAAACTTTCTCTGGTTGAAAATTCCAAATCTCACAGTATTTTTGGAGTGGGAAGCCATTGAATTTGAAATATAGTGCTTTTTTCCATCATTTTTGCCATTAAAATAGACTTTGAATTCAGTTTTTAGAAGTTTTAAGGAGAAGAAACCTCCAAAAACTGCCTTTTGAAACATTTTAGTCATTTTCATTGTTGTGGCGCATCATGCGCGAGCTTTCTGAAATTCGGCGCATCATGCACCAGTTCCAAACACAACACTATTTTAAGTTCGATCCAATAAATTCTCAATTTTTTCATAAATTTAGATAAATAAAGATGTTTTTAAATATTTTTGCAATTACACAGAATATATAAAGACATAAACATAAATATAAGTAAAATATTTCAAACACAACAAACTTAAAAGCAAACTAAACAACGATACATATGAGTTGTCTCCCATAAAGCGCTTAGTTTAATGTCATCAACTCGTCATTTCCAATCTTATTCTTTGTGACCCAATGTTAAAGTTTCTTTAAAATATGGTCTTTGACCATCAAAATATGGTTTCAATTTGTGCCCATTCACTTTAAATATTCTTCCACCAATTTTGCGACTATTACATTCCTAAAATGAGACCCTCTATTGGGAATGATTACTCTCAGCATTTCATATCTTGTAAAAATGTTTATAATTAAAAATTTTGAAATACTACCATAAACACATATAGGTAAAGCGATTGCTTCAATCTATTTTGAAACATAATGCATAGCAATCAATCAATATATATTTCCAAATGAAGGTGTAAATGATCCTGTAAAATCTAGTCCACATGCATAAAAAATTTCAATCCAAAATAAAATTTTGAGGCATTTCATTTCTTTTTGAAATATTACCTAATCTCTGACATTGCTCACATGTTTTTATGTATATATTAACATATCATTTCCAAAATTACCTCCAAATTCAGAATCATGACATTTCTGAATTATTTAATGAATTTCTTTATAAGAAACACATCGTCTCATTACTAATTCTTTGCATTGTTTATACAAATTTGGTTCATCCTAAAACTAAGATTTTGCATCATAAATGAATTTATTTTCTTGCTGGTTTGTCAGTCCATATGGTAAAATACCACTAAAAATATAAATTATAATATCAACATACCGAGGTAATTCCCATTCTTTTACAACATAAAGTTATTCATCAGAAAAAAAATTCATTAATTTCTTTTTTTAAATAAAGTATTTATTCTTGATCTAGCCTATATAGATGATCATAAATTTGATTATCAGTCTCTTTTCTATCAACTATTACAAAATCCAACTCTTGCATAAGAAGTACCCATCTAATTAATATTGGCTTAACATCTTTCTTTTGCATCAAATGTTTAATACCCTGGTCAGTATGCACAACATATTTAGCTCCAATTAGATATGATCTAAGCTTATCAAGAGAAAACACAATGTCTAATAACTCTCTTTCAGTGGTGGTGTAATTAATCTGAGCATCATTAAGAGTCTTACTAGCATAATATATGACTTTAAAAATTTTATCATATCTCTACCCTAAAACAACTCCAATAGCATAATCACAGGCATCACACATTAATTCAAATGGTTTCTCCTAATCAGGTGAAACAATTATTGGAGAAGTGATCAATTTTTCCTTTAGAGATTCAAAGGATTTAAGGCAATCTTGATTGAAGTTAAATTTTGTATCTTTTTCCAAAAGTTGGCATAAAGGTTTAGTAAATTTTTAAAAGTCTTTAATATATCTCCTGTAAAATCTAACATGTCCTAAAAAACTCCTAACTCATCTTACTGTAGTAGGTGGAGGTAGGTTTAATATAACCTGTATTTTTGCAGGATCTACTTCCATGCCATTTTATGAAATTTTATGTCCAAACAGAAATCCTCCTGCAACCATGAATTGACATTTCTCCCAGTTCATTATGAGAATAGTCTTTTCAAAACATTCTAGAACTTTATCTAAATGATTTAAACATATTTCAAATGAAGTTATAAATATAGAAAAATTATTTATAAGGACTTCAATCCCTCTTTCAATCAAATCACCCAAAAATAACATCATACATCTTTGAAATGTTGCGGGTGCATTACATAATCCAAAAGACATTCTCCTAAAGGAAAATGTTCCATAAGGACTAGTAAATGTTGTTTTCTTTTAATCTTTTGGAGCAATAGGTATTTGATGATAATTAGTATATCCATCTAGAAAACAAAAATATTTATGCTCAGCCGGCCTATTCAACATTTGGTCCAAAAAGGGTAAAGAAAAATAATCCTTCTTGGTGGCACAATTTAATTTTCTATAATCTATGCAGACTCTCCAACCAGTGGCTTGTCTTGTTGATATTAATTCGTTATGCTTATTTTTCACTACAGTCACACCTCCTTTCTTTGGAACACAATGAATTGGACTTACCCAAACATTATCTGAAATAGGATATATTATTCCAATATGTAACCATTTTAAAATTTCTTTCTTCACAACTTCTTTCATCATAGGATTTAATCTCCTTTAAGGATCAACTCTTGGTTTATGTTGATCTTCTAATAAAATTCTTTGCATACAAATTAAAGGACTGATTCCTTTAATATCAATTAATGTCCATCCAGAGGATTTTTTATATCTTTTCAAAGTTTCCAAAAACTGTTGTTCTTGCGTATCAGTTAATTCTAAAGATACTATAAGAGGTAATGTAGATAAATATCCTAAGAATGTATACTTCAAATGTGTAGGAAGTGTTTTTAGTTTTTGTTCAAAAGGTTTCTCAATATATGAAATCAAATTCTTATTACTTTTTGTATGATCTATGATTTCAATTTTTTCCTGAACATAATCTAAATCCTCTTTACTCACTTCCATAGATTCATCATGGATTTTATCCTCATCTTGATATTCCATATATTTATTTTCAAAATTCTTCTTAAAATATTCATGGCTTAGATATTCATTAATATCCATTTTGAAGCATTCAATCTCTTGCTCTTTTGCAGGGTATCTCATTGATTTGGCAATATTAAAGGTAACCTCTTGATCACTAACTCTCAAAGTTAGTTCTCCTTTCTGCACTTATATCAAATCTCTTCTAGTGGCTAGGAAATGTCTTCCTAAAATGATAGGAATTTCTTTATCTTCCTCCATATCTAATACAATAAAGTCCACATGAAAGATAAATTTATCAACAATTATTGAAACATCTTCTATAACTCCTTTAGGATAGGTAATTGAACAATCAACTAACTGAAGTGTAACAGTGGTAGGTGAAATATCTCCTAAACCCAACCTTCTGAAAATTGATAACAATATAAAATTAATATTGGCTCCTAAATCACATAAAGCTTTTCCATACAATTGTTTGCCAATAGTACAATGAATTGTAAGACTTCTAGGATCTTTAAGTTTTTCAGGAAGCTTTTTTTGAATTATAGTACTACACTTTTCACAGAGTGCAACAGTCTCATTATTTACAAACTTTCTTTTCTTATTAAGTATATCATTCATGAACTTCACATAGGTTGACATTTGTTCCAAAGCTTCAACAAATGGTATGTTTATCGTCAATTTCCTCGAAATTTTCAAAAATTTTGAAAATTGATTGTCTTTATTTTCCTGCTTCAATCTTTGAGGAAATGGAGGTGGTGGTATTTCTATAGACATTTACATTGGTTTAATAGGACTTTCTACTTCAAAATGAAAAATGTTGCCTGATTTTTCATTTTCCACCTCATCTTTTTCAATTTCAACTTCTTGTTGAACTCTGTTTTCTTATTCTTTTGCACTTCTTAGTTGAATAACTTTAATTTTCTCTTTCTTCTAATTTTTAGGATTTACTTCAACATTACCAAGCAATGTTCCTGGAGGCCTATTGCTAAGTGCGGTAGCAATACATCCCAATTCTTTTTTCATGTTTCTAATTGCAGCTCCATGACTTTATAATTGACTTTGCATTTGCAATATCAATTCTTCCATTGATAACTTTTTCTCCTTACTCTACAAATTATTAAAACCTGGGGGGTAATAAGGTTTATAAGCTTGATTCTCTTGATTGTTGAAGTTTCCCAATAGGTTTGCAATATTGTTTCCTCAATGCGAATTTGCAGCATTTGAATTATTGTTACTTCAACTAAAGTTTGTATGATTCTTCCAATAAGTATTATAATAATTAGCATAAGGCTTATTGGAACAATTTTTTATTGCATTTAAAGTTTCATAAGAAGATTGAGATTCTATCATTTGTCCTAATGAGTTTTCCTCAAGCACAAGTGCTATCTGAGAATAATTCATTCCATATTGATCTATCTTCTTTGATATGGCAATTATTTAGGCAGCTAACATAGATATTGCATCAGAATCATGAATATTAGCTACTCTTTTTGGATTTACCCTTTCAGAGGTTCATTGAAAATTTTTAGTAGCTATCTCTTCAATTAATGAATATGCTTCATTGAATTGTTTTGACATTAATGATCCACCAACAGTAGTGTCAATTATTGATCTAAGAGATCTAACCAATCCATTATAAAAAGTTTGAATTATTAACCAATCTGACAATGCATGGTGTGGACACTTTCTAAGGAGATATTTAAATCTTTCCCAAGCTTCATAATTTGATTCACCTTCAAATTGACAAAAAGATGTGATATCATTTCTAAGCTTAGCAGTTTTTGAAGGTGTGAAATATTTTCCTAAGAATTTTTGTGACAAATCTCCCCATGTTCTGATAGATCCAGGTGCTAATGATTTTAACCACATCTTAGCTTTATTGCTTAGTGAAAAAGGAAAAATTCTAAGCCTGACAACATCATTTGACACTCCATCGTATTTAAATGTAGCACACAATTCTAGAAAACTAGCAAGGTGTAAATTAGAATCTTCAGTTGGTGTTCTTCTAAACTTATTATTTTGTACCATTTGGATAACAACAGGTTTAAGCTCAAATGAATTGGCAGCTACAACAGGGTTTTGTATGCTCAAATGAATTTCATCTGCTGTAGTATTAACATAAATGATTTTCTTTTTCGTTTCCAATATTACTTAAATTGCAAGCCATTTTGCTAAAATGTTCTATTTGTTTTTGTTGTTTTCAAATTTTCTAATGGTTCTCTCTAAATTAGAATCATAAGGTACTAAAACTTCAGATCTTACACCATGCATAAACAAATAAAGCAAGTAATTAAAAAGAAGCAATCGCACTTAAATAAGAAAATATTCAAAACTAAACTGCAAGCACTCTTTATTTATAATTTGTTATATATTTTTTATTTTTAAAATAAAATAAAATAACTTACTAATACTACTTTACATCACAAATTATTAACATTTAAAACCATAGAAAATAAAATAAATTCTTCACAAAACCATATCTCAAAGTAGAGAGAAGGTGAAGGAAGACTACTCAAAATTATTATCTCATAATCCTTACGAAGCAAATCCCTAGAAGTTCACTCCAAGCCTTTCTCTCTTTACGAACACACTCAATTCTCTCTTAGAAGTGTACTGAAGATGAAAACTTTCACCTTCCCTCTCCTCTTACAACCCTAGAAGAAAATATCCTCTCCTTTCCTTTCACACCACCACCTTCTTGCCTTTTAGTCCCCCTTAAAACTTTCTCTCAACTCTTTGAAGTCTTCCTCTTTTATTAGGGGCTGCCTCCTATCAAAAGGAAATCAAAATTCCCTTCAAAATTTCCTCCAAAAGCCAACCCTTTGAATTCAAAAGATGTGTCATTTGATCCAAGAGACATACTCTTCATAAAAGATCCTTCTAAAGTGTCTAAATGCATTGAATGACTCGAAGGGGTGTGTAGAACAAGTGTCCCTTTGAAAATTCACGCAAAATTCATCTCTAACCGTGTTAATCCGCAAAAATTTGTGTCTCGTACATCATGCGTAAAAAATCCAAAATTCATTATTACGGCTCCAAATTTCGTCCTTTTTGCCATTTTTGTTGCCTAAAAATACATGTTTTGTTGCCTAAAAATGATATACCTGCAACAAAATATGAAAAATACCATTCTTTAAAGTACAATATCACCAAAAACAAGTATAAAATATGTACTTAAAATAGTATATTATTTTGGTGTATCAGCTGGCACCCTATTTTCACCAAAATACCAAACTTAGCCTTTTGCCCCAAAATCTACCCAATTTACGAAACACCCTCAAACCCCAAATTTCACCAAAATCCAAATTTCACCCAAAATATCCAAATTTGTTCAAAAATCATCTAAAAACATTTGAAACTACCTAAATTGACCAAAGCCTCCCAAAATTTCAAAATTACAAAAATAACCCCAAATTTGCCAAAATTACAAAAATACCCTTGGTAGGCCAAACTTTCCCAAAACCCACAAAATACTTTAAAATTTCTCCAAAACCAATTTGTACCCTTCAATTAAAACCAATTTGATCAATTTGACTAACTTTGAGCAAAAGCCCCAAATTGCTCTTAAAGGCTCAATTTCCCCAAATTCTCCCAAAATGTCAATCAATTTGACCCCAATTCTGCACAATTTCAATTGTAAATTCAAATTTATCATGATAAAAATGAATTCAAACCATGTACAAGCTCAATTGGCCTACATTCAAGTCCAATTTCAACCCAAATCAAAAAGCCCCAATTTTGCCAAAAACCAAAAGCCCTCTTAATTGAACCACGAAATCTTTCCAATTGCCCCAATTATGCATCATAAACTCTTTGAATCATCTCCACACACCAAATTGAATTGACCTTGTTTAAGCTTCAATTTCACTAAATTTTAAACCAAATCTAAAATTCCCAAATTGGCCCCAATTTAGCTATGTGCCCAAATTCCAATCAATTGAATGACCAAGCCCCAAAATTGGTACCCAATTAATGTTAAAAACACTTCATGACATTCCCCTAGACCATTTTGAACTCTCAATTTGGACTTAACCAAACTCTAGCACAACCTAAACCCAAGTCTAACCCAACATCCCCTAATTGATCAAATGCCCAAAATCCCTCAAGTTGAACCTCCAAATCAATTCAAAATCACTCCAAATCTTTTATAAACCCCTCATGACAATATTCCAGAAAAAATTGATCAATAAATTGAGCTTAATGTCATGGATATCCTAACCCAAACTCAACTTCAAGACAATTTGACCTAAATTAAACTCATGCACCAAAATTGACTAAGTCATTCCTAAGTGACAAAATTAATGACACCACAATGAGCAAATGTATCATAGTGACCAGGCTAGGCCCACCTAGCCCACTCTATGGAATCCAAGGACCAATGGTCCATGGATTTAGAGGATGTTATCCTTTTTGGGCCTAAACCAAGAAATCTTTGCCATCATACCTAACCATGAGGGGTTAATCATCATAAACCCTCTCCTGCCTCCCCTGACTTCTTTGTCCACCACCCCTGGCCCTATCGACCGGCCTAGTGGCTAAAATTGAGAGCCACCCCCTTGAATCAAAACCTATTACACCCATCCAATGTGCCTAGCCTTGATTGGCCTTTAACATTCTGCAGACCTCCACCTCACCTCCATATTACACCTGAATTGAAGCCCTGGCAGCCACCCTAAGCCATTCTTTTTAAACCCTTCCTTCATGGCCAAAATAGGGGGCAATCCAATTTCCTTGGGGAAACTCTATTAAATTGCTCCCAGAGCTCCTCCAAGGCTCCTTAAGCTCATTGCAACCATGTCTTAGCCATTTTCCCCACCACCTGAGCTCAATTTTTGAGCTCAAAATTAGGGCAAATTTCGGCCACCCTCAAAACTTCCTCAAAACTCAAATTGAGCTACTCTTAAGCTTCCTCAGAGCAAGAGAGGAAGATCCCCATTGAGATCCCCCTCTTTTGAGCTCTCCAAACCACTCTTAGACCAAGGCCACAACCCATTTCATTGAACTCCTACTTGAAGCTTACACCATAGGGAACCAACACATCGATGAGGTTCGTTGGACGCCATTGAAGCTTCCACAAGCATCTAATTGTGGCCTCCCCTCGCAGACAAAGGTATAGGCCATTAACCTTAAACTTGAGCTTGATTTTCATGAAATGTGAAGTGAAGTTTAATTCCATAGCATTTTAATTGCATTGATGTGTTTGTATTATGTAGATGAAGGTGTAGGAACAAAATTCATGTGATTCGGTTGAGTATCGAGTGAGATCTTAGGTCAGAAGTTTAACGACTCACAGGTTTGGTTCATTGGGGATGATGACGGAGGACCGTCTGATCATGTATGAATCGGATGAGCGGAGGAGATCAGGTCGAGCAAAAGAATGAACCGTGAACAGCAGGATGCGTGGCCGCTGACTCAGACGGCTGCACCGAACCAGGGGTCACCGCGTGGAGCTTCGGAGCAGTTGCGAGCTTACGTGGCGCTGTTTGGGATGAATAGAAAATAAGGAATTTCTAGATTTAAATAAATACTAGAACTTTAAAAAATCATATCTTTGTGTAGAAAAATCAAATAAATAAAGTAAAAATACCCTCTTGATTAGTGAACAAAAAAGAAAAATGTGGACTAAAAATAAAAACTATTTGTTAACTCTCTGATTTTTAATGAATTAAATACTCTCAGGAGTATTTTAATTTATTGTGATCAAGCATTACTCACCATGGCTTGAAACTTTTGGGGTTCATTCTTTGTGATAGAGGGGATGTTCTCTGATTTTTCCAAGGTCAGAGGGCATCTCTATGCTTCTAACCTTAATTTTTAAGCTAGGATGACTATTTTGAATTATTTTAACTATATAAAATAAAATACCATTTGGAAAATTATGAGAATAATTTTAGTAGTTTTTCTATGGTCAGAGAGACTTAGGAAAAATGTCATGTTGATTTGAATTATTTTGTACATTTCTATAGTTAATTAAATGTATATATCTTGCTTGAATTTGTGTAAATTAAATACTAATAAAAAATTGACAAAATTATTTTCACACTATGTATAAAAATCATGTTTACCCACTGTAAAAACTTAAAATTTATTTGATTAAGTCTGAGCACTAAAGTTGATTTTCTAAGAAACATTTTATTTTTGTACAAAAATAATTTTATTTAATTAAATACACTTATAAAATTATGAAAAGTGTTTTTCTGAATTTCTTTTGATCAGGGACACTGAGGAAAAGTAAAACTTACTTTTGAGAAAAGACTTGATTTTTTAGCTTTATTTTGAATTTAAAATAATTTAAATTAATTAAAAATCCAAAAAATAGTAAAATATTTTAAAAGGTGCCTAATTGTTCCCTCATCACTTAGAACTCATTAGGATCTTTTCCTAATTTTGATAAGTTAAAAATAAATTTTTAAAAGCTTAAAAATGAATTTTTCTTATTTTTCTCACTAAAATAATCTAAAAAAATAAATTTAAAACTCATGAAAATACAATATTTGTTTCTCCAAGTTCTCTGAACTCAGAGATGTTTAATAAATATATAAAGATAATTTTGCTAATTAAAACATTATTTTATAGTTAATTAAGTCATTAAGATTGATTTAAAATCAAATAATAATGATAGAGATTTAATTCAAAAAAGTCATGAAATTTTGTCTAAGTGTTTCTCTGACCTAAAAGGACCGTTAATAATTTTCTCATAAATAAAAATTTTATTTTGGATAGTTAAGTAATTCAATTTTGAAAATGCTATTTTAAAATTTAAATAATTATTTATATTAAATTAAATTTTCAAAATCCAGATTTTCTCCTCTGATGTTTTAATTGACCCGTAGATAGGACACTCTAGAAATTTTCAAAGTCATTTGAATTTTGATTAATGAGTTATGAGGTGAAGAGCCCCGAAGGCAAAGTGGTAACTTTAGATTTTGGTGCCTAAATCAAGATTTAAGATTAATCAAAGAGAGGATGGGTAATTTTGATCCTAATAAACATGCTTGGATGATTGAAATACTCTAGGATTAAAAAGCAAGGAACACACTTGCCACCTTTTCTATGATAAAAACAAAATTGTAATTTCCTTAGTTATCATAACTTGGAAATCAATCAAGATTAAACGATTCTCAAATGATGGGTTCAAGTTAGGAAGATAATATTTCATTAACCCTAATCCCATAATTGATGACAATGTGATCTTTCAACAAGAATGCATGTCATTTAAATTAAATTTCTGCTTATTTACCATTTTAGGGCTTGGTAGTGACCTAGGCTTGACATTTCAACTCATTTGATTTGATTTAGAAGATAATATGATTGATGATTAACACCTTTTTACACTACAAGCCCGATTTCAACTTTGGAAACCAAAAATTTTAAATACTTAAATTTTCCTTAGAGGCATCCACCCACATAACTCTTAAATCAAATGTTGATTGATTAATTGAGTGTCCTAGCTTTGGGATAAATAAAATATCAAGTTTCCTTGACCAATGAGATAATCTTAGAATAACCTTAGATGATTAAGTTCAAAATGAACTCGAAATATTTCAAGAAATCTTCAAA
Source organism: Phalaenopsis hybrid cultivar (assembly GCA_002079205.1). Taxonomy (NCBI): domain Eukaryota; kingdom Viridiplantae; phylum Streptophyta; class Magnoliopsida; order Asparagales; family Orchidaceae; genus Phalaenopsis; species Phalaenopsis hybrid cultivar. The sequence continues at coordinate 413,543 of JXCR01086136.1, read as the reverse complement.
GTGGTTCAGGGTTATGCTCCGAGCACTTTAAAATCTCTTGAATATTTTGAAGGGCAAATTGAACTTGTTACATTTTATTCTAAAATCATCCACTAAGATCTTCCGAGAATCAATAAAGTCATAACTTGGGTTTGGTAGCTATACCGTCATCTACTCCTGCAATTTGAATTCCTTGCAAAATTATACACATTTTGCCAAAGCTAACCGTTCAAGTGGAGGAAAAGGAAGAATTGATAGTTACGCTTTTAAGTTATTGCATTTACTTTTTCGTACCTCTTTTTTCTTGCTTGCTTGCTTAAATTCACCCTGCATGTTAAAACCAAAATAAAAAAAAGAAATTAAATAAGATAAAATTCACTGTCACAACAGTTAAAATATAAGACAACTCAAAATTTAATCACAAACAAACAAAACAAAAATTGCAACTAAATTAAAACATCTCTATCGGATAATCAGGAATCCCTAGTAGGAGGTAACTTATGGTTGCTAATGTGATGTCCCATGGTCTAAATGAAAGTAAGAAACTCATTAAATTTGGTTTAATAAATTTATTTGGACTAAGTAAATCTGAAAGAAAAAGTGGCACTGGAACGAGGGAACCGTAGGATCCTAACAGATTTCGCTCAAATCAAATTTAACATTCCTCATAAAATTTAAATAACCATAATCTTAGGAAACATTTGATTTGACATCATGACTTGACACATTAGAAAACTTAAACTAGACATGATGAGGAGTTTGGAGCTAGCATTGCAGGCAACACAACCATCTTCAACAGCAAAACATGTCTACACAAGCTAAACCATTCTTTATAATTAAACAATTAACCATAGGACTTTGAGGTTGTCTGCCTAATGCAAACAAAATCCTCAACTTTCCTTTAGGCTTTTGTATGGCTCTGCTATACAATATAAGCCTTGACCTGCTTTAGAATTCTGAGGTTGTCGTTCGTCACGAGCTAAATCCTCACAACCTCTAAGCTATTTGTGTGATCATTTAAATATTTCTTCTCTAAAATTGGTAGGATGAAACATTTAAATATATCTACTCTAAATTGAAGCCAAACTATAGGATAACTTGGGAAGTCACCGAGGTTGTCCTCAAGATCTGTGACATCCCTTAGTTCTTCTTCCTTTGGATTCCAAAAATAAATGTTCCAAATTCAAAATAAATTTGGATAGCTTGTTTGATCTGTGAAAATTCCTATCCTTTTAAACTCCTTGAAGACAATGTACCATGATTTTTATCGAGAGTTTTCTCAGGTGACCTAGTTATCTAAGATGTAATTAACTATAAAGACTTGCCTTTGTAGGAAACTTTTCAAAAAATGAGCTTAATATAAACCCTATTTAATTTTTCATATTAAATAGGGGAACTTGTTTGCTTATAAATAAAGTAGTTTTGCAGACCAAACAGATATCATACATTTCTTAGTTTTTTTTATTAAGCCTAATTATCAAGTTATGTGTTTATATTTCAGGATAAGTACATAGCTTGAGGTGTAGTGCTCATTCATTTGAACTTTGAAAGATATGGGATTAGTTTGATTTCAAATTTTTCTAAATTTATATATATATATATATATATATAATGTAAATTAAAATGTCCCTCCGAAGCGGGCGATGGGATTCCAGTTCCGACGACCGACAACTTCCACAGTATCGATAGTTTCTGGCGACTCCGCTGGGAACTAGTTTCTCTCTCCCTTTAAAAAAGGAATATTGTCTTCATACATTGATAATGTGTCCATGACCCTTATGGACCAAATTACCCTTTTTCCGCCGGCATAATTCACCCATTTCTTTCTTGGGTAAGTATGGTCAACTCTTCTAGACTTAAGGACCGTATGTTTAACCACCTTTGAATTGAGAGGTTCAAGATTCATTATGACTTGTAATATTTGTGTGGGGTTGGACCCCCAATAGGTGTGTTGGTGGACTAGTTCCATCTGGGCATTGTGCGTTGTGAAGTTGATCCCGCACTGGATCCTAAACTTTAATTTCCCTTTCGAGTTTAGTTTGCTATTTTGCAAATTAAATCAAATTTTGTTGTGCTGCGCTTGCTCTTTAAACCTTCTTTATTTAAATAATTTAATTCTCTTGTTTTTAATGTTACTTTTACTAAATTCCAAAATATTTTTCACAAACTAAAATTAAAATAAAGACTTGCCCAGTCTACAGATCGACCTTTGTTAATTTTTAGTGCTCGCACTACGATTACAAGCTATTGGCCATATAACTAACCCTAGAGCTTTCTTTTTGAAGTTGCTGCAATGACGTTCCCTACGCTCCTTTCTCTTGCAACTTACCAATGAGGTGAGATGCCTGCAACGTCGCCCCCACCAACAAGTTTGGAGCCAGATTCAATGAACTGAAATTTATGCTCGGAAAGGCTCCCTTTGTCATAATGAAAGTTATCGCTCTGAAAGTTTAGGAGCTGTCAGCTGAGTTTAGCCTGAACTTTCCTCAGAATTTCCTTCGTACAAGAAGGTAAAGTCTACTACCCTAGCACCTGCTAAGCCTGTTGTTCCTGCTTCTGCTAAGGGAAAAGAGGTCACGAACCTTGAAGATACAACCAAGGGATTCACCATCCTGCCATTCGTGTTTGAAATTGGATCGAGTTCGAGAACTGCATCATTATCCCGGTCATGAATAAGAAACTTCAGCTGAAAGCTCTGGAAGGCTGCAAAAGCCCAGATTTCTGAAGAAATGTCTATTCATGAAATTCTTCACTAGGAGGAACTAAGATTGCTGAAGACTTATCCACTTCTGCAAGGGAAAGGTTCCATCCATTAATGTACACCAATGGGTATGAAAGTATCCAGAAGAATTCTGCTACTTTATCGTTACCTCGTGGACATGGCGGGGAGAGGAAGAAGCCCACTCCTTTCACCCGAATCAGTACAGTATTCCAGAGACTAGCTACCAAAGAGGGTTGTTCAGTCGGCGAATTAATTAAATGAGTGGGATGTGCAGTATCCCCTCACATGAATAGAAAAGTTTTAAAGGATGTCAAATCTGCCAGATGATGTTAAAGATCAACTAAAACTTTGCCTGCTCGCATTCCCGTTAGGTTCTGCTTGGGAAGTAGAATCATGCTACCATCATCACCACCGATTCTACTGCAGTTATTCCAGGACCTGCTGTCCGTCCACCGGTTAAGTCACATCTAGGTACAAGAATTCTGCTAGTTACCAATTATAGGGACGTCTCTAAAGTTCTGGAAGAAAAGATGGCGAGGGTACCCGGTACTGTATCTGGTATGCACCATGGGGAGCATACCTCTCTTCGACATTCCAATGCCTCTATTGAGACACCCCGTCTTAAGACATCGCCGTTGAGAAAAAAAGTATGGGTACCTAAGGTTGCCATACCAATATGGTTCAGTGAGCCCATTGGGGAGGATCATGGAATGGAGCAAGGGTCCAAAGTGTCTGACATGGTCACAGCTACTGCTATCAAGTTGGATGAACAAATGGAGGATGTTCAGCAGAGTCCCCTAGATCTTAAGATGATACAAGAATCAATAATCAAAGAAAAGGTTGAGAAGATCAGGGTTGAGATTTCTGAGTTAGATTAAAAATATGGGTTTCTGTTGTTGATGATGATGATGATTTTGACTTTAACGACTATCTCAATGAAGACTTCATGGATTTTTATGTCATCAAAACCAGAGTTGTTGCATGTGCACGTGACGCCCAGCCTTTTGTTGAAGGGAACAATGTAGATGATCTGCATAGGGTTGTTTTACTAAGAGATGAGCAAGTCAGCAAAATCGAGAAAAGGATGGAAGAGATGGCCACCATGACTACAGTTCATGGACAATCTCAAGCACAACAGTCAGCTTCTCTAGAAGTCAAGCAGCCAAAGAATGTACATATCACAGATGAAAGGAGGGAAGTTCCCTTGACTAATAGAGATGATCAACAGAAAAAGGATTCTCCACTGAGCATCATACCAGTAAAAGAATTTAAATAAATGGTCGAACCAGTTTGGGAGGACTTAGCCCAATCTAAGGATGGTTCATTGATTTAAAGGGTAGACCCTACCCGTAGGAGTTTGATGTTGTACCCTACCATAAAGTTTTTATGTCACCAAACATTAATATATTTGACAGGACTAGAAATCCAAGATATTACATAGCACATTTTCGAGCCAGTTGTCGCAATACCGTAGGTAATGAAGCCTTGCTTTTCCGTGAGTTTATCAGCAGCCTATTAGGAATTGCATTTGATTGGCATGTTGAGTTGCAAAATAAATCAGTGAAGACATTCACCTAGTTAGAACAATAGTTTGTAAAAATATTTGCCAGAGCACAACATCAGGATTCTATTAGAGATCTTGTAGTAGACAGGCAAAAGCCTAACAAAACTCTAATAGATTATAGCTTGAGGTGGAGAAACCTTAGCATGAAATGCGAACCATAATTACAAGAGCATCATGCAATTGAGATCCTACTCAAAAGCATACATGAGCCAGTAGCTTTAATGCTTAAGGGACTCACCATCAAGTTCTTTGAGAAGCTACTCAGCAAAGCTAGCAATCTTCAAGAGGAAGTTAAACACATGGATTCTCAAGAGAAATAAAAAAAAGACCAGAATATCTGAATATTCAAGAAGAAGTCTGAGACAGTAGCAATGGTTGATAAGAGAAAGCAACCAATAAAGATACAAGCAGAACATTCTGATCAATGTTCCCAGTCGTTATCGTAGCATGCTTAGCAAGGAACACAACAATATGGCTAGTCTAGTCAGCAATCACATCGAGGAGGATCATATCAAACAGAAAATTAGAAGGGTTCGACCCTTTCAGAATGAAAGAGCATGGTATATTCCTTCAAAGATGAAGTTGTACCAGAAATGTTTAGAAGTATAATGAAGTAGCCTGAGTTCAAATTGTCAGATCTAAGGAAATCTGAGGAAGCCAACAAGAAAGATCATCCCAATTATTACCCATACCATAGAATGCTCTGACATACTCTAGAGGAATATTTCATCTTCATGGATTAGCTCAAGAAAAATCTTAAGGAAGGGAAGACAAAAATCCTAAAATAATATTTAAAAGAACCTGAAAAAGGTTTTGTAAATATAATTTTAGCTGAGCCAATCACTCTGACAGAGCCTAATTCGAAAATTGATAGATGAAGTACAATTTGGAGCAAATCATCTAAGATGATACTGAATCAGATCCAAACTGCATCAGCTCAGGCAGCTGTTCAGAGTCTATAGCCTACTCAGTCAAAGATGGAGATCTCGCTAGAGAAATCATCACAACTAGAGGAGAAAGAGAAGAAAGACGTCGTAAAGACTGATAGCGCGGGGGGTAGGATAGAGTCTGCTGCTGTTAGGTTGGCTATCTTGGATTCGGGGAAGAAAATCCTCGAACCCCTGACCATGTATGATTATCTTTACGACGTCTTTCTTATCTTTTTCCACACTGAACCAATCCTACAACATTGAGTTTGGCTATTACAAATAATAACATAACTGACTTTGCCTCTGATCTTTCTAGTTGTCATGAAATATTAGAAAGATCACAGGATTATACTTTTGTTAGGATTTTTATTTTGTTTTTATTCGTAATAGCCAAACCAATCCTCAAATCAGTTTACGAATATATTATTCCACACTGGGTATTACAAATATAATAATTTTGATTTTGGCTACGTGTTAACTGTTTCTAGTGATAACATAACTGACTTTGCCCAATTTAACTCTGATCTTGATTACCAAACCAATCCTCAAATCATACTTAAGTACGATGAACCCATTAACAAGGATGAATAAGATATTGATGATGTCAGTGACAATAGCACCGAGAGTGAGGAGTCAGTTCTTGAGCCTCATGGCAAACCACTTTCTATCAACTTGGATCTCTCCGATGAAGAAGTAGCAACATAAATTTTACCTACAACATTGAAAGAAGGAGAAGAAATCACAAAGATAAACCTAAGGAGCGGGAAAGTGTAACCCTCGAGGTCATCTCTCGTAGATAAAGGAAAACAATTAGTAACTTAAGAAAAGCTACCTCCACCTCTGCCAAAGGAAGAACCAAATAATCAAGTAAAGATTGGAGGATTATATAAAGTGGATTATAAGGTGCTAGCTCATTTTAGGGGGTTGCTGATCTCAAAACTGCTTATATGCAACATTATAACAATGTCTTTGATGATATTATTCACTTGAATAAGTAAGTGCCTAAACTGACTTTGCCTCTGATTTTTCTAGTTGTCATGAAATATTAGAAAGATCACAACATTATACTTTTGTTAGGATTTTTATTTTGTTATTATTCGTAATAGCCAAACCAATCCTCAAATCAGTTTACGTATATATTATTCCACACTGGGGTATTACGAATATAATAATTTCGATTTTGGCTACGTGTTAACTGTTTCTAGTGATAACATAACTGACTTTGCCCAATTTAACTCTGATCTTGATTACCAAACCAATCCTCAAATCATACTTAAGTACAATGAACCCATTAACAAGGATGAAGAAGATACTGATGATGTCAGTTACAATAGCACCGAGAGTGAGGAGTCAGTTCTTGAGCATCATGGCAAACCACTTGCTATCAACTTGGATCTCTCCGATGAAGAAGTAGCAACATAAATTTTACCTACAACATTGAAAGAAGGAGAAGAAATCACAAAGATAAACCTAAGGAGCGGGAAAGTGTAACCCTCGAGGTCATCTCTCGTAGATAAAGGAAAACAAATAGTAACATAAGAAAAGCTACCTCCACCTCTGCCAATGGAAGAACCAAATAATCAAGTAAAGATTGGAGGATTATATAAAGTGGATTATAAGGTGCTAGCTCATTTTAGGGGGTTGCTGATCTCAAAACAGCTTATATGCAACATTATAACAATGTCTTTGATGATATTTTTCACTTATGTTTCCTTACTTTACAGCAGAACCAATAACTTGATCCTGACAAAAATAAGAATTTAACTCTTTAGTTTAAATTTAATTGGGATACTATGTAAGTATACGTATCATTATCAAATAATATAGGACTTTTTGATTAAGACCTGAATATGGATCTCACAGGGAAATATGCAATGTGCACTATTGAACAACAAAATTTCTATTTTAAAAAGACAATTACTTAAACTAAAAATATTTTTGCAGTATTAAAAATCAATTCTTTTTGATATTTTGACTGAACAACAACAATTTAAAAAGATAACATGAGTTTTTGTAAAAGAAAAGAACTGAATTTGAAAAATATCTCTCCTTATCATAAATCAGTAATAAGTATAGGAATTCTATTATGGAAATATGCAAATTATGTTGTGCCAAATATGAGCAATTACATTCTTTACCCTTACTAGAGTTGCTATAAAGAACATTGGCTAATTTAAAGTTTGAATAGTTCTGAAGATCGGCTAGGCAGAACCCTTACTAGAGATGATATAAAGAACATTGGCTAATTTAAAGTTTGAATAGTTCTGAAGACAGGCTAGGCCCTTACTAGAGATGCTATAAAGAATATTGGCTAATTTAAAGTTTGAATAGTTTTGAAGACCGACCTTACTAGAGATGCTATAAAGAACATTGGCTAATTTAAAGTTTGAATAGTTCTAAAGACCAGATAGGTAGGGAAGATACCATGTATAGGAATTCTATTGTGAAAGTATGCAAATTGTGTTGTGTCAAATAGGAGCAATAATATTCTTTACCCTTACTGTTGTGGAAGTATGCAAATTGTGTTGTGCCAAATATGAGTAATAATATTCTTTACCCTTACTAGAGATGATATAAAGAACATTGGCTAATTTAAAGTTTGAATAGTTCTGAAGACAGGCTAGGCCCTTACTAGAGATAAAGAACATTGGCTAATTTAAAGTTTGAATAGTTCTGAAGACCGGCTAGGCAAGGAAGATACCAGCTCTCACTCTAGAGTTCCCTAGATTCCCTCCACTTAAGGGCTAACATCTCGTATCATAACCTAAAATAATAAACCAAGTAGGGGGTTTTAACCTGTTACCATAAAGTCCTCTAACTCTACACCCTTCAATGATTATTTTCCTATTTATTTTCACTAATGTCAGCGCTATTTTGTGTGAAGGAGTTTCCCGTAAGAAGTTGTCGGTCATCGAAATTGAAATCCCGTCACCCGTTTCAGAAAGACCTTTTAATTTACATAAATATTTAGTTTTAGAAAAATATGAAATCAAACTGACCCCATATTTTTCAGAGTTTAAATGAAAGGGCGATGTACCTCAGACCCTATATCTATTCCAAAGAATAAACACAAGACTTGAGGATGTGGCTCGATCAAATAAACTAAGGAATATATGACATCCATTTGTTATGTGAAACAGGATGAGGCTCGATCAATTAAACTAAGGAAAGTATGACGTCCGTTTGGTCTGCAAAACCTTGGGTGAGGGTTGATCAAATAAACTAGAGAAAGTTATGCCATCCGTTTGGTCTGCGAAACCAATGTATTGCCGCAAGTTCCCCTATTTAATATAAAGAATTAAATAGGGTTTATATTAAGCTGGGTTCGGACATGGAGCCCCTATTTAATATAAAGATTGGTCTGCAAAACCTTTGTATTTGCCGACAAGTTCCTCTATTTAATATAAAAGATTAAATAGATTTATATTAAGCTGGGTTCGGACATGCTTCCTGTAAGGGCAAGCCCCTATAGTTAATTACATTTTAAAGGACCAAAGTCACCTAAGAAGACTCTCGATAAAAATCAGAAAATATTATCTTCAAAGAGTTTCAAAGGGTAGCTTTTTAATGAGATCGGGCATAGAGGTGTGAAAGGGATTGGTTCAAATTTAGAACATTTTGTTGTAGAGTCCAAAGGAGGAAGAATTAGGGGATGTCATTGATCCAGAGGAGAACCTCGGTGACTTCCCAAGCTATCTTAATGTTTGGCTTTAGTTTTAAGAAGAAATATTTAGGTATTTCATCCTGCCAATTTTATTAGTTAGGGCTTACATTCATGTGAAACAATCACACAAATAGCCTGAAAGATGTGAGGATTTAGGTCGTGACAAAAGACAACCTTGGAATCCTAAGATGAGTTAGGTCTTATATTGTATAACAGAGTTGTAAAAAGGCCTAAGGATAAGGTGATGATTTATGATGCATAAGCAAGTAACCTCAGAAGTCCTATGGCTTTGTTGTTTAAGTCTAAGGAAGAAAGATTGGTTTAGCTGGGGAAGACAAGGGCTATGCAAAGGCCTAAAGATAAGGTGAGGATTTACGTTGCATAAGCAAGCAACCTCCAATCTATGGCTTTGTTGCTTATATCTAAGGAAGGAAGATTGGTTTAGCTGGGGAAGACAGGTTTTACTGTTGAAGATGACAGTGTTGCCCACCATGCTAGCTCCAAGGACCTTGCCATGACGAGTTTGAGTTTTCTAGTGTGCCATGTTATGATGTCAAATCAGGTGGCCCTATGGTTGAAGTTCTTTAAATTTTTTTGGGGCATGTTAAAGTTGATTAGAGCGACGCCGATTAGGATCCTACAGTTCCCTCGTTTCAACACCACTATTTTTAATTGGATTCACTTAGTATAAATGAATTTACTAAACTCAACTGAATGAATTCCATAATTTCATTTAGACAGTGGGAATCCTCATAAGCAACTGTAGCTTACCTCCTCTGAGGAATTTCCGATCATCCAATAAAGGTTTTTTAATTTAGTTGAAGTTGTAGTTTTGTGTGATGTTTGTGATTAAAATTTGAGTTGTTTTATATTTTGAATATTGTGGGGGTGAATTTTATCTTGGTTGGTTTTAATTTTAGTTTTGGTTTTGATTTTTTTATTTAGCATGCAAATTTGTAGGTATAAAAGTGCAGTATGAAAGTACAAGAAAGACAACGGTGAAAACTGTAAAAGCGTACGTAGCGAGTCTTCTCGTTCCACCGCCTAAAACTCAAAAGGTATGCTAAGGCAGTTTATATGAAACATGGAAGTAAAATATTTGATGACCTATATATCTTGCTGTATCCTTAGGAGTTTAATTAAGGATGATGTTGCCAAGAAAAATATATTAAGTTTAGTAGATCTTCGAGGTATCCAACAGATCTAGAGAAAGAAGCATGTCCGTGGTATTCTCTCGCTGCCTGGTGGAAAATCCCGAGTTTTTTTAAACATATTATGTTGCTTAATAATTCATCCCATAAATACCCTTAGTGTTCAATGAGCATTGATGTCACAATCATCCTTAAGAGTAAGATAATTATCATCTGTAATTTAATTTTGAAGATTATGTGGGTGAAGAACCTTAAAGAGGCAAGTTAATGTTATTGGAACACTTAACCAAATTTTGGTCCTCATTAGGCTTGTAGTGTTTGAAAGGTGCCTTAGTTTTAATTGATATTTACTTTTCTAATCCTCATTTAAATGATTTTAGCCTAAGTCACTACTAAGCCCTTAAGACCTAGATGAGTGTCTTAATTAGTTTTGAAAATGTTAAGCTTTAAGTGGTCATGATTCATGATTTGAATTTTATTTAATAATAAAATAGGGTTATTAAATTAATTAATTATTGACTTAAGAAGTCATACCCCTAAGTCCTAGGTTCATTTTACTTTAATAAACTTCCAAATTTTAATAATTTAGAAATTTATCAACTTATCTTTTCATCTAAGAAAGTGAAGTTGGTTTCTACCAATTAACCCCTTGTGTTTCAAAAATCCAAATTAAGATCAGAGGTTGCCCATTTCCCTCCTTGAATTAAGCCTAAATGTTAATTAAGGTTAAATTTACAAAATTACACATTTGCCCCTAAAGCTCTAACACTTCATAATTTATCGAATTCAATTGAAATGACTTCAAAATTTTTATCCTACCTCATTCATAAGTCAATTAAGACATCAAAGGAGAAAAAGTGATTTTGGAAAATTTAATTTAATTTATATAATTATTTTCATACAAAAATAGGATTTTTCAAAGAAAAATCTTAACTAGACCAAGCTAAATTCTAATCCCTTGAAATTTTTACTGTAGGTAGACCTAGACAAAAGAAGCCTTTAGAGCAAATATAATGATTTTTTGAATTCTATTTGAATTTTAAGAAGTATTTTAAGTTATAGGGTATTTATTAAATATAAAATATTTTAAATGAGGAAAATTAAATTTTATATTTTTGAAAAATCTTCCTGAGGTCAAAGAACTCAGAGGAGAAAATTTTATATCTTTCTGTATTTTATTTGATTTATTGGAATTATTTTAATGAAAATTCATTTTAGCCTTTTAAAAAAAATATTTTTAAGGTTGAAAATACAATACCTTTATTTAGAAAATTAGGAAAAAAATATTCTAATTCTTCCTAAGTGCTTAGAAAGCAATTTAGAACATTTTCATGAGTTTGATCATTTTTGTGACTTTTATGGTTTTTTAATTATTTAAATATTTAAAATAGGTTAAAAGTCAAGCTTTTATTTTAAGCTCCATTTTTTTTAGAAAATATCCCTGATCACGGAGACCTAAAAAATGAAGTTTTATAATTATTTAAGTTATATTTTATTTATTAAAAATCAATTTAGTGCCAAAAATATTATTTATCTTTAAAAATCAACTTAGGTTACCAATTGAACTCAAAATGCTTTGAAATTTTTATGGTGAGTTCTCTATATCCTAAAAAACAGTCGAGATTAAAAATCAAGTCATTTTATTGTTTGTATTTTTCAAAATTAATTATCTTAGTGATTTAGGGTTTGTAAGGATTAGGTGTATTTTGAATGACTTGGCTCATGAGAAATCTTCCGAAAGGCTTTCTGGTTATCATAAACCTTCCAAAATTGTCTTGGATTTTCTAAGCAACATCCTAATTTCCATGATTATTTTAAGCAAATAATGCACATAAACTTGAAAAATATGATTCTCTATCTATGGACCTCTTCTAACTTTGGAAAAATCTAGGGATGTTCCCTAAGATAGAGGCAATAACATGCTAAAATTTCAAGCCATGGTGATATTACTACATGCATAGAGAATCAAAACATCCAAATCAGCGTTTAATTAATTAAAAATAAAATATGCATCACATTGACTTAAAATTATTTTCGCATTATTCTCCTTTGTTCATTAAGCAAGAGGGTATTTTTACTTTTTTTTATGATTTTTTCTACACCAAGATATGAATTTTTAAAGTTAGGGATCATTTTATGTTTTTTTAAATCCCCTATTTATCTATTTAAACGCGCAGTGCTGACTATATCCTAGGCAGCTCTGAAAGCACGCGTAGCGCACTCTGGTTGGACGCCGCCTTCCACGTAGCCACTAACTCAGCCTGCGGTTTATGTAAGGAAATGCTGTCTGGCTCGATCTCCTCCATCCATCCGATACACACATGATCGGACAGCTCCCCGTCAACGCCCTGATAGAGTGATCCCATGACTGTCCACACTAAAACCCTAAGATCTCCGCCTAGAATCAACCAAATCACCCCGGGTTTGATCTTATGGACTCATCTAAGTGAGATGAACATATCCATACGGTAATCATGCAACTAAATTAAGCCTAATTAAATGGAGAATCAAAATAGGTCCGGGAGGAGGAGAGGTTCAATACCTTGGCTCTGAGAAGGGAAGCTTCGATCAAAGAGTCTCCGCACGTTCTTTGGGGTCCAAAGAAGCTAGGGATTAAGGCTCTAGTCTTGGTGAAATTCTTAGACCCAAATTCAACCAAGGACAATTTCAGGTGTTGATCAAAGTCTATACTAGGGGCTCCGTGGAAGAGGGATTTGATAGGGCTTTGTCTTCTCTCAATGTAGTGAAGGTGTGGGTGAGTTTAATTTGATTTTGGTGGATTTTAGGGGTTTCAAGAGCTTTTTCCTGTCTCCGGCAGGGTTTTGAGCTCAAAAATTGGGCTCCAATAAGGGGACTCAAGGCAATGCGATAGTTGGGTTGCACTGAGGAGGTCTTAAAGAGGCTTTGGGATCAACTTGGAGAAGTCTCTTAGAGGAATTTTTAGCTCTCTCCCCATGGTCGTGGAGGGGAGAATTTTATAAAAATGTCCTTAGGCTTGCTGCCAAGGCCAATTAGGAGATGAAAAGTGCTGCCTAGGTGGAGGGCAAAGAGGCTCTAAGATTCAATTTGGATGAGGTGGCGTCTAGGTTTGAATTGGGTTTAATCCCATGGGGGTGGCTCTCGGTTTGGCCATTTTTTGTCCACTAGGCTGGCCGGATGACCAGGGGAGGTGGCAAGGGAGGTCAGGTGAGCCAGGGGAATATATCACAACAACTTAATGTATTTAGGCTTGTTTTGGCAAAAATATCCTAAGCTTAAGCAAATATGGCATGAAATCCCTTAATTTAGGGGACTTTTGGTCCATGGCTTAGTTTAGGAGGTTTTACAAGGTTTAGGCTGGTCACTAGGGTCCAACTAATGGTTGTGGGGGTCATCAATTTGGTGACTTTAGGGTAGTTAGGCCATCTTTAATGCATGGGTTCAATGTGGGTTCAAGTGATCTAAGCTTGGGTTTGGGCTAGGTTAGCCATGTAAACTGACCCAATTGATTGAGCAACATTGTGTAGAGGATTGTTTTGAAGATTCTTGGTGAAGGGTTGAAGTGATTTTGAGTTTAGTTGGTAGGTCAATTTGAGGGATTTTTTAAATTTTGTCATATTGGGCATGTTGGGCTAGACATGGGTTTAGGTTGGGCTAGACTTGGGCTAAGGCAAAATTTAATGGTTCAAATGATCAAGGGAGATGTTTTGAATATTTTTCATGAAGGGATAGAGTGGAAATTTTGGGGCTAAGGCCATCAATTTGGTGAGATTTTGAGACATGGCCACTTTGGGGCAAATTTGGGGCTTTTTGGACTTATGTTGAAATCCAATGAAATTGAGGCCTCACCAAGGCCAATTGAAAATCAAGTTTGATGTATGGGGATGTTATGAAGGTTTTTCAACACAAATTGTGGCCAATTGAGTGGGCTATGGGTTCAATTTGGTGGAACCAAATCATTGGGCCAAAATTGGGGTTTTGATCTAAATCAGAATTGAGTTTAAATGATGGACTAATTGAGCCTAGATTTTGTTTAGATTGGTCACATCAAGAGTGTATTTGAGTTTAGAATTGAAATTGGGGTAAATTGAGACCAATTTGATAAGCATTTGGAGTGATTTGGGGAAAATATGGGCCTTTAAAGGGCAATTTGGGGGTTTTGATCAAAGATGGTCAAATTGACCAAATTGGGTCATGTGATAGTTAAGAAAAATGAAATTGGGAATATTTGGGGGGTTTTGGGAATTTTTGGTATTTTAAGGGAAGGAGGGGTATTCTGGTAATTTGGCCAATTTTGGTGATTTTGGGTAGTTTGGGTGTTTTCAAGAAGTTTGAAATGATTTTTGAACCAAGTTGGGTAATTTAGATAAATTTGGGAATTTTGGCCTAATTTGGGGTCCCAAGGGTATGTAGATAATTTTGGGGAATTTAGGGGCAAAAGGATAGGTTGGGTATCTTGGTAGAGTTGGTGTGCCAACCACCATAAATAAGTCATGGACCAATGGAAATCCCATTTTGGGTCCTCTATGTATTGATCTTAGCCAAACCCTAGCCTAGGACTAACGGGTTTAGGGGACCACCTACATGAGTCTCCCAAAAAGTATTAAGGGATCAAAGCCTAGAAGTTTAAGTTTAGGATAGTGAGTGATTGTGAGTGCAAGTGATTGTGAGTGAGTGTCTTAGCCCTAGACCAACACCCAGGGTCAACCCTAAGGTCCAACAGTCGTAAGGGTGACTCATCTTGAGTTCCCCCATAATGACCCTACCTACAAAGTGCTAGAGGTTAGGAAGACCAATATGTGGAACTTCAAGTTGAGTAGAGAAGAGTTTGAATTTCTAATGGTGAGGGTTCCTTGTTTAGTTTTCTAAGAATAGTCAATAGGAAAGCTGTAGAATTTCTAATGGTGAGAGTTCCTTGTCTAGTTTTCTAAGAATAGTCAATAAGAAAATACTATGGCTAGACCTTAGGTTACTAAAGAGGAAAAACTAAACCTCAACCAAAAGTGAGGTCAATAACTAAATCATATGAATCACATTCTCATTCATACAACCTCATGTGATTTTTTCCAATTGTTGACTCAGACAATACCAGCCCGGTTCTTACATGTTCTCACAAAATTTTTTAACATCTGGATAAGCCAAATCAAGAAGTAAATGAAGTTCATGGATTTAAATCATCACAAGTTCTTCCAACATTAAAGACCAATACTCTCCATAACTTCCATCTAACACTTTATTTACTTATCATTTTAAGGAAAAATATAAAAAAAATTCTTAGAATTCATGGAGAAAATAAAAACACACTTTAGTTTAAAATTAGAAATCATTGTCAAACCAACAAGAAATCTCGATTAAAATCAAAAGTAGTTTAAAATAAAAGATAAAAACTTATCTCAAATCCTCCACCAAACTATTGAAGTTCGTTTGAATCTCTTCTCTTTTACAACACTCTCAAAATAAACTAAGAACAAAAAGGATAAAGTAAATTTTTGTGATGCTTGAAAATCTCTCCATAACTATCTCTCAAAACTTCTTAGAACTCCTCTTCTTCTAACTCTTTTCTGGACTTTCAAGCACCCCCTTCAAATGTCTCAATTTCCTTCATTTATAAATCTTCAAAAGGTGCCTTGGAAACTCTTCAAAATGTGTCCACATTCGATGAATCCTCCAAAGGATGCCTCCTTTCCCAAGTCTTTTAATAATATTTTTGTTCTTAGTGGTCATAACCACCCACTTAAGCCAATAGGTGCCTCAAATACCTCTTCAAAATTTGGCCAATTGAAGAAAATCGTCAAATAACTACCTCTGGCACTTAAGCGCGGGGCCTCTGACGCTTAGGCACGACCTTCTTTGTTTTATCGGCGCTTAAGCGCCAGATTTGGCGCTTAGGCGCTAAAAGACTTTAGCACAATTTTCACATTTTTGCTCCAAATTTGATCCTTTTTCACTCCTTTAAGAAATTTTTCACCTTTTTACTTGTACTTAAAAGAAAACCACAAAAATACCTTCTATTAAAGTGCAATATCTCAAAAATAGGTATAAAAATGTGTCTAAAAACACTACTTTTTAGGTGTATTAAAATCCCCCAAACTTGAAATATTACTTATCCTCAAGTGACACTTCAATCTTTAAAAACTAAATAAGTATGATATGTATATGAGTTTCTTATTAAGTTACTAAAATTTAGATTTAGAAATATAGTAGTCCAATTTTGAAAAAAAATACTTAGTAAATGAGACCAACTTATAGTTTAGAGATTTTTAATGTTAAGAATGATGAAAATATGCGTTCCTATCTAATTCAGAAATGTTGTAGATTCTCCAAGTTTAGATTTTAGCCCTTTCATTATCTCCACTTAAAAATTTTATTAAGAATAAATTTAGTTACTAAATTATATTTTTAAACTTAAGATTTTCTAAAGTCTTATACTTTAAAAAGATCGATTGTAAAACTAATTTTTGATTAGGCACTAATCCTCAAGCTTCTCCTCCCTTATATATATTTTTTCTTTTTTTTTTCTTTTCTTTTTTTTCTTTTCACTTCTTTTTTATTCTTTTTCTCTTTTTTTTCTTTTCTATTTATGCAATGATTACTATATCTGCATAGGCCTTTAATGGTTTTGAATTCCACTTCTCCTTTAATAAAGCAAAGTCCTCATACAAATCTTTTACTTATAAATATAATAATAGTTTTGAAAATTAATATAATAAAAGTAATTTATGTTTTAAAACTAAAAGTCTAAATTTCTAATTTTTCAAAAATTCAATTTTTCTTACTAAAGATAGTTACTTATATTAAACATTTTCTACCGGAAAAACTTTTAACTTAAAGTTTTTCTTCATTAAGAAAAATTTCAACTAAATTTTCTTACTCATTTCTAAAACCAAATTTTACTACCCTAATATAACTTCATATACATGATCATTTTTATTTTAAAATTAAATTCACTTGTAGCACAATTGAGAACAAATAAAATTCAAGTTTTTAAAATATTTTTTATCCCCCAAACTTAAATTTTTAAGAGATTAAACAGTCTAGTAGCAGATATATATAAGCAAGAATAAAAATTGAAAGAACATGCTTACAGGAATTTTTATATCCTAAATATACAAGTATAAAACTAAAAACAAGAGTAAAATTAACTTAATTTTCTATCATTTTCATTTCAATTTAACAAGTAGAGATTCAGTAGACTTCTAAGTAGTGGGTACAAACATAAAAGTAAGCTAACAAGCTAAATTTGACTTTGCAGTCTCAACATAAAAATAAACACACTAACAAGATAAAAAAAAAATACAGAGTAGTAGTTTTCTAAGGTTCAAATTTATGATCTACGCTAGCAAGATTTTCAACTTTACAAAAGACATAGAATCAAGTTAAGTTCTAAACTAACTAAGTCACATTACTAAAAACATAACAATAGACACTACCCTAGCATTTTAAAACAAAACTACCAAAAAAAACAAAATCACAATACAATTAAACAAAATAACAGTCTCATACATCACAAAATCTAAACTAACACTCAAACATACATGTTTCAGTTCCACAGCATAAAAACAAATCACATCACATGTCTCAAGTCCAAATGAACATTTAAATGTAATTGTAGCAAGTCCAGACTACATGGTCCATAACATAATGCAATCATAAATATAATTCTCATAATCCTTCTCCTCATTCTCAGAAATACCGCTATCCCAAACATCTGCAGGCTCATAATTAGGGTATTGTGGATATGGAGAAAATTGCACTCCTGGCTTGCCTCTAATGAGGTTTTCCAAAGATGAATGAAATTTCTCTTCATAATCACTTTTCCTTATATTATACCCATCAATATGATCTACAAAGCTTTCTAAATTTTTTATCTTATCTGCGGTATAATTGATATTGTCCATCATCTTCTGCAATAATTGCTCTTGGGTCTCAGTAGACTCACCTCTAGAAGTAGAAGCACGTGAGGTAGATGTTCTAGATGTAGAAGCATCAGAGGTAGAAGCAGTAGACATCTCCATTCTATAACTCATAGAAAATCCTCCTCTCCAGCCAAAAAAAAAATGTTCAGAATAAGTCTTCACATTTACCTTTCTAATAAGCTTTAAAGGCAACCGTACTTCCTCCCAGCTATCATATCTTAGTCCAGTCTGCTCATATAAAGAGAAGATCAAGGAAGCAAATCTCAGACTTGCAGTAGTAGCAGCAGTGGCAAAACTGATGACAATCTGATATATCAAAGCTCTAATGTTGATGAGCTTTCCTTCTTGGATACAAAATTTTAACGTCGCTCTCTCTTCGGTAACTTTTCTTTGATGATTTGTTGGTAGCGGAAGAGAAAAAATAAAATAATGTCATGCCTTCGAAGGTGCACTTAACTTTGATGTGGGAAAGTTGACTCTCCTTCCATTAGTGATCTTCCAGAGTCCTCTTCCATCAGTCAAATAAGAAATAAAGCTCCATCTCAGTCGGATTATAATTTGCATTAAAACATAAAGTATCCAATGGCAAAAGGTAGACAAATTGATTACCTCCGATGAAAAAAGTACCAAATTTCCTCGAACCATGACTCTATCATCTTCAACTTCAGGAAGGTTTGCATAGAACTCCCTAACAATAGATATAACTACAACAAAAGAAAAACAACAGAATCATTTCCATTGTCGGTGAACGATAAGATCTTCCATAGATTCACCTGGATTCTTAAAACAACGCTCCTGAATAAGCTTTCATGATTGCAATGCATCATTGTACCTATCTTGAGCCTTCAAACTAACAAATTTGCTCGAATTAAAAGGGCTCTTTCCCTTACTCCTTTTCATTCTTGGTGCCATTCTACAAATTCATAAAATTCTAAAAATAACTTCAAAAATCAAGTAAAAATTACTAAACTAAACTTCTAAAAGCTTAAACTACACCTCTTATGCAATTTCCATTGATTTTTCCTCATTTTTCACTATGAATAGTGAATTTTTGAATTCTTCCAAATGTACTCAAAATACATGATCAAAATCCAAAATTTTTGCGTGGAAGTAAATCTCTTATCTTAAGAAATTCAGATCTAGCAATTTTTTCTTGATTCCACCAAGAAATCTCCACTTAATAATGTGTACTAGCTCTCAAAAATCATGATTTTAAGAGGTTGAAGGTGATGGGAGGGTGAAAAATGGCAATTTTTGGGTTAATTTTTCACTTTTAACCATTCACGAACCAATTTTCATGAACCGACACTTAAGCGCAGATAAGTGGTGCTTAGGCACCTGCCTCTCGAGTTGCCTCGCGCTTAAGTGTGATATGTGGTGCTTAAGTGTTAGTGCACGATTTTTGAGATTTTAAATTTAAGTAAAATGCACTATTTGCCTAAGTACATCACCCCTAAATGGTCTCATAACACTTAAATGACTATTTTCATCTCTTACAATTCTCCTTTCTCTCAAAATTCTCCATATAACTCAATTCAATTTGATGCTAAAAATAGCACTAATTTTCACACAAACAAACACATATTAATTCTCAAACTATTACAAATACATGTAACACTTAATTCTCACTCCAAATAGTCTTGGATGAGAAAATCTTCTAAGCACAAACACCTAACAAACATAAACCCCAAAAAATAGAATTTAACTCTTAACACGTAACACATCAAACAACCACTCCTAACAAACAAACTCTAACATAAAACCTAATTCCATTCTTTATTTATTGGGACAAACTCCGGTCTTTCATTAGTCTCTCCTGGGGCAATTGCAATATAAAGTTAATAAAACGGATGGTGGTGACGAGCTCTGATACTATCTTCTTCAATTCATTTTTGCTTAAGAAGCATCTCCTTATCCACTTCCTCTATATAACTAGTATGACTAAATTGCATTTTCAATTGCCATCCAATATGCTCAAGAGGGGCACGAATCTCAATTACCTTTGCCTCAAGTAAAGCCTTAGTAGTCTAAGTTTTTTTGATATTTTTTGATATTCCTTCAATATTAACTGCTAAGAAACCATTCTTTCTCTTATGCACTTTGACTAATGAATCTCTTCCTCATGGCCTCTTCCTTCTTCTTCAAATCTATCTCCCATGAAGACATTTTCTCTAAATATCTCTTTCTTTTAAACCTTTAGGGCTGAAATGATCTGGGGTGAAATTCCTTCACAAAACCCTTCTATTTATAAGCCTAAATCCCTTAAATAACTTCTATGCACGATTAGGAACTGCCTTGACACATTTTTACAAACTAACTGGTGATTAAACCTTCAAGAATATTAATTTTTCACATGATTTTTAACAGCCGTGCTTAAGCGCCAAGATTTGGCGCCTAAGCGCCAGTGAACATTTTTGCACCAGTCAACTTAACGTCCAAATTCACATTCTAGCATGCCTAGGTTACTAAATAAAGTCTTAAAATCAATACTAACACATAATAGCTCAAAAACACTAGCCCAATTTTTCTTAATCACACGCAAACAAAAATCAAAGCAAAACACACTGATAACTATGGCACAAAGCGTTTGGTTTTACGTCGTCAGCCCAACGTAACCAGTGCTTATTCTGGTTGACCCAACATCATTGCTTCATTAAATTTATGCTGATACCTTATAAAATAAGGTTTTAATATATGACCATTCACTTTAAACACTTTATTAGTCTTAAGATCTTTAATAACCACAACTCCATAAAGATAAAATTTCATCACAACAAATGGGCCCATCCACCTGGACTTAAGTTTGCTGGAAAATAATTTTAACCTTGTATAGCAAAACTTGTTACCTTGGCTGAAAATTTTTGGTAAGAATCCTTTGATCAGGCCACATTTTCATCTTTTCTTTGTAAATCTTAGCACTTTCATAAGATTCATTCCTTATCTCTTCAAGCTCATTTAATTACAATAATCTTTTCTCACCAGCATCTTTAAGATTATAATTGAACTCTTTAATCGCCCAATATGCTTTATGCTCAAGTTTAACTGGTAAGTGACAAGCTGTCCCAAATATTAGCCTATATGGGGACATTCCTATAGGAGTTCTATATGAAGTTCTATAAGCCCACAAAGCATAGTCAAGTTTGACTGACCAATCCAATTTTATTGGATTCACAGGTTTTTCCATAATTCTTTTAATTTACAGATTGGAAAATTCAACCAAACAACTTGGCTGAGGATGATAAGTAGTAGTAATCATATTATTTATATGATATTTCATTAATTACTTCTTCATTATGACATTTTTGAAATGACTTCCCCCATCAGTTATGATAACTCTCGACCTCCCAAATCTACAAGATATGTTCATTTTCAAAAATTTTGCAGCACTTTGGGCATCTCATTGAGGTAAAGCAACTGCTTTAATTCATTTGGATACATAGTCCACTGCTAACAAAATATATAATTTCCTGCAAGATAGTATAAATGGTCTCATGTAATCTAATCCCCGAAAATCAAATATTTCAAGTTCTAGTATATAATTGAGGGGCATCTCATTTGTTCTAGAAATATTGCCTACTCATTGACATCTATCACAAGTTTTGATATAAGAATTAACATCTCTAAAAATAGTAGGCCAATAGAATCTAGGTTGTAAAATTTTTTATAATGTTTTATCAACACCAAAATGTCCCACAATATTATGACATTTTTGGATAATTTCATAAGTTTCTTCTAATGGTACACATCTTCAAATAATCAAATCCTTTCCTTGCTTATATAAAAATGGGTCATCCCAAAAATAAGTCTTAGCTTCAGAAATTAATTTCCTCTTCTATTGGTATGTCATTCCATATGGTATAATATCATTAAAAAAGATCACAGTGTCTGCATGCCACGAAACACACCACTCATTATTATTGAACAATTTTTCATCTGGAAAATATTCATTAATTTCTTGATCAAAATTGAGTGATTTTTCTATTTCAAGCCTGGAAAAATGATCAGCAATATGATTTTCAATCCCCTTTCAATCTACTATTTCAAAATCAAATTCTTGCAAAAGAAAAATCCATCTTATAAATCTAGGTTTAACATCCTTCTTTTTCATTAAGAACTTCATAGCAGAATGATCTATATGCACTACACAGTGAGTTCCAATTAAATATGATCTAAATTTATCAAAGGCATATACTATTGCTAATAACTCTTTTTCAGTTGTTCTATAATTAATTTGAGTTTCATTAAGAGTTTTACTAGCATAGTAAATTATTTAAAAAAAAATTTCATATCTTTGTCCTAAAACAGCTCCAATAGCATAATCACTAGCATCAAAAATTAATTCAAAAGGTTTTCCCCAATCTAGTGAAACTATAATTGGTGTAGTTATTAATTTTTCATTTATTAACTCAAAAGCTTATAGGCACTCTTCATCAATATTAAAAATTGCATATTTCTTCAGTAAATGGCATAAAGGCTTAATAATTTATGAAAAGTCTTTAATATATCACTTGTAGAATCCAGCATGTCCTAAAAAAACTCCTAATTTCCCTTACATTTGTTGGATAAGTGTCGACACTATTTTGGCTGAGGAGTTGCCCGTAAGAGGCTGTCGGTCACCCGAATTGAAATCCCGTCGCCCGCCTAGGAAGGACATTTTAAGTTACATATATATTTAAGTTTAGAAAATATGAAATCAAACTAAACTCATATTTTTCAAAGTTTAAATGAAAGAGCGCTATACCTCAAATCATGTATCTAGCGCGAAGGATAAACACAAGATTTGAGGATGAGGCTTGATCAAATAAACTGAGAAATATATGATGTCCATTTGGTCTGTGAAACTGTTTTATTTAACGACAAATTCCCCTATTTAAGATGAAGAATTAAGTAGGGTTTAGATTAAGCTGGGTTTGGAAAGAGCTTCTTATAAGGGAAATCCCCTATAGTCAATTGCATCATAAATGACCAAAGTCATCTAAGAAAACTCTCGATAAAAATTAAGAAATATTATCTTCAAGGATTTCAAAAGGATGAGACTATTCAATGATATCGGACAAAGAAGTGTGAAATGGGATTGGCTCAAATTTGGAGCATTTGGTTTTTGGAATCTAAAGGAGGAAGAACTAGGGGATGTCATGGATCCGAAGGAGAACCTCGGTGACTTGCTGGTCTATCCTATAGTTTGGCTTCAATTTTGAGAATAGATTTATTTGAGTGTTTTATCCTGCCAATTTTATTTGTTAGGGCTTACCTATGTATGAAATGATCACACAAATAGCCTGGAAGATGTGAGGATTTAGGTCGAGACGAACGACAATCTCGGAATCCTAAGACGAGTTAGGGTTTGTATTGTACAACAGAGCTATACGAAGGACTAAAAATAGGACGATGATTTATGTTTCATAAGCAGACTACCTCAAATTCTTATGACTTGTTTGATTACTTCTAAGGAAGGAATGGCTTAGTTGAGGAAGACAGGTTTTGCTGTTAAAGATTGTCATGCTGCCCACCATGCTCTCTCCAAGCTCCTTGCCATGACGAGTTTTAGCTTTTTAGTGTGTCAAGTTATGATGTCAATTTGGGTGGCCCTATGGTTGAAGTTCTTTAAATTTTATGGGGCATGTTAAAATTGATTAGAGCAACACTGGTTAGGATCCCACAATTCCCTCATTCTGGCACCACTATTTTCTATTGGATTCACTTAGTCCAAATGAATTTTCTAAACTAAATTTAATGAGTTCCATAATTTTATTTAGACCGTGGGAAGCCTCATTAGCAACCATAGGTTTCCTCCTCTGAGGGATTCCCGATCATCCGATAGAGATGCCATAATTTAGTTGTAGCTGATGTTTTGTGTGAGGTTTGTGATTAGATTTTGAGTTATTTTATATTTTGAATGTTGTAGAGGTGAATTTTATCTTGGTTGATTTTAGTTTTGGTTTTGGTTTTGGTTTTGTGGCTATTCTAACCGTTTTAGTTTTCATGCAGGGTGACATCACCGTTTAGCATGCAATTTTGTGTTAACATCAAAAGTACAGTACGAAAGTACAAGAAAGACAGCGTTGAAAACTGTAAAAGCGCACCTGGCGAGTCTTCGCGTTCCACCACCTGAAAGTCCAAATGCATGTTAGGGCATTTTATATGAAGCAGGAAAGTAAAGTTTTAGCGACCTACTTTAACCTAAGTCATATCTTGGTGGGTCCTTATTAATTTAATTAAGGATGATATTTGCTAAGCAAAACATATTAAGTTTAGTAGGCCTCTGAGGTATCCAACAGATCTAAAGGAAGATGCAGGTCCATGCTCCTCCCTCACTACCTGGTGAAAAGTCTCAAGCTCATTTAAACTTATTATGTTGCTTAACAACCCATCCTATAAATACCTTTAATGCTCAATGAACATTGATGTTTCAATTATCCTTAAGATTAGGATAATTATCACTTGTGATTTAATTTCTAAATTATGTGGGTGATGACCCTTAAAAGGACAAGTTAATGTTATTAAAAAACCTAGCCAAAATTTTAATTTGGGCTTGTAGTGTTTTAAAGATGTTTAATGTTCACTTTTCTAATCTTTATTTAGCCAAATTTGATTTAGCTTGTCACTACTAAGCCCTTAAGATTTTGATAAATGTCTTAGTTATATATATTTTGAAAAGATTGAATTTTTAAGTGATGATGATTCATTATCCAAAGTTTTGAAAGTCATTTGAACATCAAATAGGGGTGTTAGATTAGTGAGTTTACAACTTCCAAAGTCATACCCCTAAGTCTAAAATCATTTAAGTGACTAGACTTCCAAAATTTAACAATTTAAGGAAATTACAAATTTATCCTTTAATTATGAAAGAGTGAGGTTGGTTTCTTTTAATTAATCCCCTTGTGTTTCACTCATCCAAATATGTTGATTAGGCTCAAAGGTTACTCATTTCCCTTTCTTGAATTAAGCCTAAATGTTAATTAAAGCTAAATTTTCAAAATTACACTTTTGCCCCTAAGGCTCTACTTCTTCAGAATTTGTCAAGTTCAATCCAAATGACTTTGGGATTTTTATCCCACCTCACTCATGGGTCAATTAAGAAATGAGAGGAGAAAATTTAATTTTTCAAAATTTAATTTAAATATTTATTTTAATGCAAAAATAAGAATTTTCAAAGAAAATTCCATAACTTGACCAAGACAAAGCCTTTGAAATTTTTACTGGAGGTAGACTTAGACTAGAGAATCATTGGGACCAAATTTCATTATTTATTGAAGTATATTTGAATTTTAAGAATTATTTCAAGTTCTGGAGTATTTATTAATTATAAAATATTTTAAATGTCATGTTAAGTTTTATATTTTTATTAAATCTCTCTGATGTCAAGGGACACAAAGAAATAAATTTCACATTTTTCTAATTTTTCTTTGAATTATTTGAATTATTTTAGTGAAAAACTATTTTTAGCCTTTAAAAATTATTTTAAGCTTCAAAATTCAATATCTTCACTTAGAAAATAAAGAAAAATATTCTAATTATTTTAAAAGAAAAAAATTTAGAACATTTCGATGAATTTTATTATTTTTGTGATTTTTATCGTTTTTTATTTATTTAAATATTAAAAATATGCTAAAAATGAAGTTTTTATTTTAATTACTATTTTACTTTTAGAAAATTCCTCTAATCATAGAGAACTCTAAAAAACATGTTTTATAATTTTTTGAGTTATATTTTAATTATTAAAATTTATTTTAGTACCGAAAATGTCATTTAACTTGAAAAATCAATTGAGTTATTAAATGTGCTCCAAATGTTTTGAAATTTTTTTGGGGAGTTCTATGAACTTTAAATCTTAACAGAGATTAAAAATCAAGTCATTTAGATGTTTGTGTTACCTAAAATCAATTTTCTTTGGGTTCTAGGGTTGGTGTAAATTAGGTGCACTCTTATTGACTTAACCCATGACATATTTTTCAAAGGGTTCTATGGTCACTTTAAACCTTCCAAAATTTTCTTGAAATTTTCTAAGTAACATGCTAACTATTATGATTAATTAATGCAAATAATAGACATAAACTTGGAAAATATGAATCTTTATCTAGAGCTATCTTCTGACTTTGAAAAAATCAGAGGATGTTCCCTAAGACAGAGGCAACAACATGCCAAAATTTCAAGCCATTGTGAAATGTCTATATGCATGGAGAATCAAAAGATTTAAAAGAGTATTTAATTAATTAAAAATAAAACATGCATCAAATAAACATCAAACTATTTCAACATTTTTCTCATCTGTTCACTGAGCAAGATGGTATTTTTATTTTATTTTTGTAATTTTTCTACACTAAGATATGAATTTTTAAAGTTAGGGCTATTTATTTAAATAAGAAAATACCCTATTTATCTATTTAAATGCGCGACTCCATGTCAACCTACGGCAGCTCTGAAACTCCACACGGTGTGCTCCCATTTAATGCCGCCATCCACCTCAGCGATGACTCGGCCCGTGGCTCGTGTATGAACACA
Source organism: Phalaenopsis hybrid cultivar (assembly GCA_002079205.1). NCBI lineage: Eukaryota > Viridiplantae > Streptophyta > Magnoliopsida > Asparagales > Orchidaceae > Phalaenopsis > Phalaenopsis hybrid cultivar. Next base: position 387,137 of record JXCR01086136.1, on the reverse strand, counting down.
CTGTCCGGCTAGATCTCATCTGTTGATGAGATAAACGAGCGATCAGATGGCTCCCCATCATCGTCCTTAATGCCTTAGCCCGAGAACCATCTATTTTCAAAGCTTAAGATCTCACTCATTTCTTAACCAAATTAAGTTTGGTTTGTTTATAAATACTCGTTTAAGTGCGAAAAAAACATCCATACGGTAATCATGCAATTAAGTTAAGCCTAATCAAATAGAGAATCAAAATAGGCTCGAGAAGAGGGGATGCTCAATACCTTTGCTTTGAGAAGGGAAGCTTTGATCAGAGGTGCTCGGCACGTTGGGGGTCCAAGGAAGATAGGGATTAAGCCTCTTGTTGTGGTGAAAGGCCTAGGTATGAATTCGACCAAGCTCGATTTCAGTTGTTGGTCTAGAACTATTCTAGAGGCTCTGTGAAATGGTAATTTGATGGGGTTTCTCCTTCTTTCACTGTGATGAAGGTGTGGGTGAGTTTAAATTGAGTTTGATAGATTGTGGAAGTGTGGTGAGCTCTGTCCTAATTTTTGACAGAATTTTGAGCTCAAAATTGAGCTTCCACAGTGAGAGACAATGAGGGAAAGTGGTTGGCTTGAGCTGAGGAGGTCTCAACAAGTCTCTGGGAGCAATTTGGAGGGCTCTCTCTGAAAAATTTGTAGCACTCCCTTCATGGCCATGGAGGTGAGCTTTTTATAAGAATGGCTTAAGGCTTGTTGTCATTGCCAATGAGAGGGTGAAAAGTGATGCTTAGGTGGAGGGCAGAGAGGCTCTAACATTTAATTTGGACGAGGTGGCCTCTAGGTTTGAAATGGGTTTGATTCCATGGGGGTGGCTCACAATTTTGGTGTTTTCTGGCCACTAAGCTGGCCAGCCAGGCCAGAGGAGGTGGTCAGGGGGCTCAGGGACCTCAGAGGAATCTTTCACAACAATTAAATGGGTTTGGGTTTTATTTTGGCAAAAAAATCTTAAGCTTATGAAAATATGGAATGAAATCCCTTAATTGGGAGGACCTTTGGTCCATAGCTCATTTGGGTGGTTCTATGGGGTTTGGCTTGGTCAATAGGGTCCAAAACTTGGTTGTGATGACCTTGTATTGACCAATTTGTCATGTGTAGGTCAATTTTGGAGCATGGGTCCAAGTGAGTGCAAATGTCCAAGACTTGGGTTTGGACTAGGCTATCCATGTTAATTGGCCCAATTTATTGTTGTATTTGATGTATATGATTGTAATGAACATTTTTGATGAAGGATTAAAAGAATTTTGAGTTTAACTGGAGGGTCAATTTCAAAGATTTTGAATTTTGGTGAATTTGGGCATGTTGGGCTAGACTTGGGTCTAGTTGGGCTAGGCTTGGAATTTGGCTCAATTTCATGGTCCAAATGATCAAAGGAGATGTTTTAAATAATTTTCATGAAGGAATTGAATGGGAATTTGGAGCTAAGGTAATCAATTGGTGGAATTTGAGACATGGTCAATTTGGTGCAAATTTTGGGATTTTTGGATTTGGGTTGAATTTAAATGAAAGTGAGGCTTCACTAAGGCCAATTGAAGATCAATTTTGATGTTTAGGAATGTCATGAAGTGTTTAAGATTCAAATTGAGGCCAATTGAGTAGGTTATAGGTTCAATTTGGTGAGATTAGGTCATGTGGCCAAAATTGAGGATTGATTTAGATCAAAATTGGGCTCAAATCATGGGTCAATTGGGCTTGGATTTGGTTTAAATTGGTCATATGAAAGGTAAATTTGAGTTTAGGAATGAAATTAGGAAAAATGGTGCTAATTTGATGGACATTTGAGGTGTATTTGGGGAGATTGAGCATTTAAAGGCAATTTTAGGGGTTTTGGTCAAAATGGTCCAAATGACAAAATTAGGTCATGTGGTAGTTGAGAAAAGTGAAATTGGGAATATTTGGAGTATTTTGGTAAATTTTTTGTGATTTGTTTTGGAATTTTTGGAATTTTGGGGTAAGGAGGGGTATTTTGGTAATTTGGCGATTTTCGGTGATTTTGGGTAATTTGGGTATTTTCAAAAGGTTTGAAATGAATTTTGAACCAATTTAGGTATTTTTCGGTAAATTTGGGAATTTTGGCCAAATTTAGGGTTTCAAGGGTACTTAGGTAATTTGGGGTAGTTTAGGGGCAAAACAGTAAGTTGGGCATTTTGATAGAGTTAGGGTGTCAACCATCATAAATAAGTCATGGACCAATGGAAACCCCATTTGGGTCCTATATGTACTGTTCTTAGCTAAACCATAGCTTAGGGCCAGTGGATTTAGGGGACCATCAACATGAGTATCCCAAAAGCATCAAGGGATCAACGTCAAGAAATTTTGGTTGGTGGTTGTGAGTAGTTATGAGTGAGGTGATTGCTGGTGAGTTCTTAGCTCTAAACCAACACCCAGGGCCAAACCTAAGGCCCAACGGTCCTATGGGAACTCTTCTTGAGCTCCCCCATAGTGACCTCACCTACTAAATGCTAGAGGTTAGGACCAATATGTAGAGCTTCAAGTTGAGTAAAGAATAATTTAGAATTGCTAATGGTGAGGGTTCCTTTTCTAATTTTCTAGGAATAGTTAACAGGAAGTCCTATGGCTAGACCTTAGGCTACTATGGAAGAAAACTAGACCTCAACCAAAAGTGAGGTCAACAAATAGACCCCTGATATGTTCGTGTGCTGGGCAAGCAAACCGCGCGTATTGGCGTTGACCGACGAGATCAACAAAACCAATACAAACTCCTAAGTCAAGAGACATAGAAGGTGTGTTGGATTATGTGTGCTATTTACTTCCTCTAGGGAATATAACAGGTGAATATTTGATCAAAGTCAAGAAGTAGGGACTCTCACTGGGGATTGGAGAGTGGATTTTGAGTTATGAGATTTCAGGAATTTATAGAAGATGGGAATCATAGAAAGCCTAAAAGATAATGTGAGGATTTACGTCGTACCAAACAAACAACCTCAGCGTCCTATAGGTATGTTATTTAAATCTATCGAGGTTCTCCATAAACTCATCCTTCAATCTTTAGTAGTTGTCTCGATCGTTGTCCGGAGATGAATCGTCAACCGACCACGTCGTCGTCTCATTCTGAGAAGAGGAGAGAGAGAAGAGAGAATAATAAAAAAAAAACATGCCTTGAACGGTCTATCCTAGAGGATTGCACAAAAAAAAATAGAAAGGCAGCAACTAAAGCATGAATACTGGTAAATGTATAGAGTTCAACAAAGAACAGACAAAAAGACTATGCTGTAAAATGTGATAATAAAGTGCATGAGACATGTAGCGAAGTATAGTACGATACAAAATAAAAGGAAATATGCAGAATATAAAGTATAGAAATTAAATAAATAAAAGCGTACCTGATCAAATTCTGCAAAAGCATCAAAACAGATTGCAATTGTATGATATAAATGGGTCGGGTAAACATTTGTAGATTATAAAAGAAAGATTAAATGATGAGCATATGAAAGTTTCAAGATGGGATATTAGATTTCAATTTGGGGATAGGCTCAAACTAGACCCCTTTTCTCTTTATCTCGATCCCACAGGCAATTGATATATGAGGTCAACCTATCAACATCAACTAGAGGCTACCAACGAATCACCCCTATAATCAGACAGTCTTAGACCCTATCGTTTAGTGAATATGCGGACAGAGTAGTATCTCAACTCATCAAAGTGTGGTGCACCTATACGTGAAATTTAGTATGTGAACTCAGCAAAGTGTAGTGTATGTGTATGTGAGTGTAGTATCTGAACTCAGCAAAGTGTAGTGTATGTGTATGAGAGTGCAGTATCTGAACTCATCGAAGTGTAGTGTATGTGTATGTGAGTGTAGTATCTATCTCATCAAAGTGTAGTGTATGTGTATATGAGTGTAGTATCTATCTCATCGAAGTGTGGTATTTGTGCAAAGATTTGTAGTATCTGTTCTTTACAAAGTGTAGTATTTGTGCAAAGATTTGTAGTATATATTCTTTCCTAAATACCAATTCTCAGACACTTTGAAAGGGGTTAGAGGCGTTGACTATTTAGGGGTGAAAGGGCATCGCACTAATTGAATATTAATTTTATACTTCAGCTATAAACTAAGTTGTCAAATGGTTCTTTGCATCATCGCTTGTTACCCCTCATCTCGAAGTAATAGGCCACGTCAATATTTCATATGCTCATTCAACATATTTTGTATATTATGTATCAAGAGAAACGAAAGGAGCATCTATTTAAGCATTTCTACAACATTCACCTTCTACATTTAAGTTCAAAATTTAACATATACATATCCCTATTGTAAACCCTATGAATTTTCCATAAAGAAATGTGCTACATTCTTGTATTATCAAATTCAAATCCACATAATTAATATAAGCCGAGAGCCAATTTCAATTGCTTTTAAGGATTAAGTAATCATTTCTCCAAAGTTCCAACTTATGCATTGAAATAAGGCAACGAAAAGAACGAGAATTACAATTCCAAAACATGTATTTGAATAAAAAAATATTCATTTATTTCATGCATATTAATGAAGCAGCAATGAGCATAGAAATCAACCCTTATCAGTTTATTTAAAATCAAACAATCGATCTCAATATGTATTCAAATAGGACAGCAAGAGGGGCAAAAACCACAACTCCAAATAAGCATTTAAAACCCAAAGACTGATAATACAATACATGCTCGACTAAGAGCAGCAATAAGAATAAAAAAACCGCAATTCCAAATTAGTTCCCAGTGACCCAAAAGGTCTCGAATATGCATTTGAATAAGGCAACAAAAGGGAACGAGAATGCAACTTCAAATTCGTTCTTAAACTTAAAAGAAAAAAAAAACCTCTAATATTTGTTCAAATAAGGATATCAAGAAGCATAGAAACCAGTCCCAAAATTGGTGTTCAAAATCAAAATATAATCTCCAATATGTATGTTCAAATAAGGGCAGAAAGAAAGACTGAAAACTAGATCCAAAATAGGTGTTAAAATGAATAATATGTCTCCAATAGATGCTCGGATAGGGGCAGCAAGAAAGACTAAAAACCGAGCCCCACACAAATGATCAAAAACAAAAACAAAAAATAATAATAATAACATATTCCAACACATTTATTTGCATAGGGGCAGCAAGAATAACACAAATCAGCCCCAAAATAAGTACTCAAAGCCAAACATAAATCCCTGCTCATTTGTTTTGAATAGGAGTAGTAACAAGCATAGAAAATCAGCTTTAATCCATGTATTCAAAACAAGTAAAGGCAAATATCTAGTATATGCTTGAATAAGGACAGTAAGAAGAACAAAACTTCAGCCCCAAGTTATTAATCAAAACCTGAAATAAATCTTTCATATATTCTCAAATAGAGGCAGCAAAAGAACAAACCAAGGCACTAAAGCAGCTATCCAACTCATCAAGATGTTCCAAAGTATGTTAGAATAAAAGAGTAGCAAGACCAAGCTCCCAAATCATATGTTTGAACCGAAGTCAATACATATTCCAATGGAGTAACAAGAAGAACAGAAAACCAGCTCCAATCCTATGTCAAAACTAATAGAAAAATCTCCAAATTACTATTTAAATAAAACAAAACATGCATTCAGGTGGGATAATAAGAGTAGCAGAAATTTAATCTTTGATCGAAACTGAGAGATAAGCATGTTGTATATTATCGAATGGAGGAAATAAAAAAATGTGACTGCAGTGTCAATTTATCAATACAATGTNATCGATCTCAATATGTATTCGAATAGGACAGCAAGAGGGGCAAAAACCACAACTCCAAATAAGCATTTAAAAACCCAAAGAATGATAATACAATACATGTTCAACTAAGAGTAGCAATAAGAACAAAATAACTGCAATTCCAAATTAGTTCCTAATGACCCAAAAAGGCCTCGAATATGCATTTGAATAAGGCAACAAAAGGGAACAAGAATGCAACTTCTGATTCGTTCTTAAACTTAAAAGAAAAAAATCCTTCTAATATGTGTTCAAATAAGGATATCAAGAAGCATAGAAACCAGTCCCAAAATAGGTGCTCAAAATAAAAATATAATCTACAATATGTATGTTCAAATAAGGGCAACAAGAAAGACTGAAAACTAGATCCAAAACAGGTGTTAAAACGAATAATATGTTTCCAATATATGCTCGGATAGGGGGAGCAAGAAAGACTAAAAACTGAGCCCCACACTAATGATAAAAATAATAATATATTTCCAACACATTTATTTGCATAATGGCAGCAAGAATAACATAAATCAGCCCCAAAACAAGTGATTAAATCAAAGATATAATCTCCAAGTATATTTTTGAATAGGGGGAAGTAAGAAACCCAGAATCAGCCCCAAAATAAGTACTCAAAGCCAAACATAAATCCCTACTCATTTGTTTTGAATAGGAGCAGTAAGAAGCATAGAAAATCAGCTCTAATCTATGTATTCAAAACAATTAAAGGCGAATCTCTAGTTAATGCTTGAATAAGGGCAATAAGAAGAACAAAACTTCAGCCCCAAGTTATTAATCAAAATTGGAAATAAATCTTTCATATATTCTCAAATAGAGGCAGAAAAAGAACAAACCAAGGCACTAAAGCAGCTGCCCAACTCATCAAGATGTTCCAAAGTATGTTAGAATAAAAGAGCAGCAAGACCAAGCTTCCAAATCATACGTTTGAACCCAAGTCAATACATGTTCGAATGGAGCAACAAGAAGAACAGAAAATGAGCTCCAATCCTATGTCAAAACTAAAAGAAAAATCTCCAAATTACTATTTAAATTAAACAGAACATGCATTCAGGTGGGATAATAAGAGTAGCAGAAATTTAATCTTCGATCGAAATCGAGAGATAAGCATGTTGTATATTATCGAATGGAGGCAATAAAAAAAGTGACAACAGTATTAATTTATCGAAGCCATGGTCAAGAATAACCAGCTCTCAAATATAATTAAAATCTGACCTCAGTTTCTTGCTAGCTCAAGAAATGAATAGAGTAAGAAAATATCACGGGATGAAAACTTCAGAAAAGGTTTCTCTGAAATTTCAAGAAATATCGTCTTCCCCAAATGCTCCCTTAAAGGGGTATTTATAGTTGAGTAAGGGAAGGAGATGCTCACGATGTGGGTCACGCACAAACACAAGAACGAGAGTTACCCAATTCATTGTGCTGGAAAACTGTTACAAGAAAGTGACGGGCAGTTACGATCGGAGAAAAAGGTAAGCCGCCACCAGAGAGAAATATAGTGACCAGAGAAACTGGAAATGGGGCTTACTTATTCAGCCGAGAGGAGCAAAGGTAAAGCTTGGGCACGTTTCGGTCCCAAGAGAAGAAGGGGAAGCACACATGAGGGAAAATTAGAGCCTAGGGATTAAATTTAGGTATTAAAAAAAACTTTTATTTCTAAAAAGAAAATTTTATTAATTTTTTATATAAAAAAATGTGCGATTCACTCGGGCGCGGCGCCCTAACAAAATGGGTGTCCTCCCTAGCTAAAATTAACATTCCGGACGTAACGACGTGGTCTATTTTGTCCTCTGAAGTGATCTAGACAAATTCATCGACGATTACGTCAAATTAACTTCGATTTGCGCATGTTACTCGTTAAACGGCAAATGAAATTATTTTGACCCGATCGAGGCCGTTTAACGAGTAACATGAAAATATTGGTCGGTCCTTGCATAAGCAACAACCAAAGTCAAACACGACGCTCGCAGTGGCAAGTCAAACGTCACACACGTCACGGGGTTCCCTATGCCTTTCAAATTCCTATAGGAGTTCAATTTGAGCTTCAATATGTCGGCTTTTCAATCAACTCAATCGAATATTAAGAATCTAAAACCGTCCATATGAAACTGCAAAGAGAGAAGAAATGGTTTGAATTTCTAAGGGGTGTGGGTCCCAGTCTAGTCCTCTAAGAGAGTCAAAATAGCNGCATAATGGCAGCAAGAATAACATAAATCAGCCCCAAAACAAGTGATTAAATCAAAGATATAATCTCCAAGTGTATTTTCAAATAGGGGCAAGTAAGAAACCCAGGATCAGCCCTAAAATAAGTACTCAAAGCCAAACATAAATCCCTGCTCATTTGTTTTGAATAGGAGTAGTATTAATAAGTATAGAAAATTAGCTCTAATCTATGTATTCAAAACAATTAAAGGCAAATCTCTAGTACATGCTTGAATAAGGGCAGTAAGAAGAACAAAACTTCAGCCCCAAGTTATTAATCAAAACCGGAAATAAATCTTTCATATATTCTCTCTAGTACATGTTTGAATAAGAGCAATAAGAAGACCAAAACATCAACCCCAAGTTATTAATCAAAACCAGAAATAAATCTTTCATATATTCTCAAATAAAGGTAGCAAAAGAAGAAACCAAGGCACTAAAGCAATTGTCCAACTTATGAAGATGTTCCAAAGTTTGTTAGAATAAAAGAGCAGCAAGACCAAGCTCCCAAATCATACATTCGAACCCAAGTCAATACATATTCAAATGGAGCAATAAGAAGAACAGAAAATCAGCTCCAATCCTATGTCAAAACTAAAAGAAAAATCTCCAAATTACTATTTAAATTAAATAGAACATGCATTCAGGTGGGATAATAAGAGTAGCAGAAATTTAATTTTCGATCGAAATCGAGAGATAAGCATACTGTATATTATCTAATGGAGGCAATAAAAAAATGTGACTGCAGTATCAATTTATCAAAACCATGATCAAGAATAACCAACTCCCAAATATAATTAAAATCTGACCTCAGTTTCTTGCTAGCTCAAGATGGGAGAAGGCAGAGAAGAAAGAAAGAACGCTTCCAAATAGAAAAGAATCACAACACTATATTTCTTCCAAAATTTCCAAGAAAAAAAAAATTGCATCCCCTCTTCTCCCCCCATGGGGTATTTATAGCTGAGCAAGGGGAGGAGAAGCTCACGGTAAGGGACACACATAAACTCAAGAACGAGGGTTACGAAATTCATCGCGCGGGAAAAACCGTTACAAGAAAGTGACCGACAGTTACGACCGGAGAAGAAGGTAAGCCACCACCAGAGAGGAATAAGGTGACCGGAGAAATCGAAAATGGGGCCTCCTTATTTAGCCGAGAGGAGAAAAGGGAGTTAGGGCATGTTTCGGTCCCAAGAGAAGAAGGGGAAGCACACATGAGGGAAAATTAGAGCTTAGGGATTTTTTTTTCTTTACCCCTTTATAAATAAAATTTAAAAAAAAAAATCAAAATTCGTGCAATTCATTCATGCGCGGTGCCCCAACAAAATAGGTGTCCTCCCTAGCTAAAATCAATGTTCCAGACATAACAACATGATCCATTTTGTCCTCTGGGATCATCCGGACAAATTCATTGTTGATTGCGTCAAATTAATTTCGATTTGTGTGTGGCACAACAAATGAAATTATTTTGACCCGATCGGAGTCGTTTAACGAGTAAGATAAAAATATTGACCAATTCTCTCATAAGCAACAACCAAAGTCAAATATGACGTTCGCAGTGGCAAGTCAAACAACGTACGCACCACGGTGTCCACCTACGTCTTTCAAATTTCAATAGGAGCTCAATTTGAGCTTCAATAAGTCGGCTTTTCAATCGACTCAATCGAATGTTGAGGATCTAAAATCGTCCATATGAAACTACAAAGAGTGAGGAAATGGCTTGAATTTCTAAAGAGGGGTGATTCCCAGTCTAGTCCTCTAAGAGAGTTAAAACCAAGAAATCTTAAGACTAGATCCTAGGGTATCTAGAAAAGGGGAAAAGAAGACCTCCAAAATGAGGTCAACAAATGGACCCCCAATAGGGGTGGTGTGCTTCACAAGCACGACGCTCCTATTGGCGTTGACCGAAATGATCAACCCGATTTCTCAAGAATGTCCAAGTAACCATACTTGGGACAAATCGAATGTCAAGTTCAAAGTGAGGTGAAGTACAATTTTCGCTGGGGATGAGTAAATGAATTTTCAAATTGTTGTGGGATTTAAATATTTTCGAATGATTTCAAATGTCGATTTTCAAAGTATATTCAAAAGTAATACTCAAAATTTGACTATGATATTAAAGAATGTGTAGAGAAAGGAATTAAAAATATGACTCTGATTCTAAAGAATGTGTAGAAAATAAGTGAAACAAAAAAAGTTTATATCAACTCAGAATACCGCTGGGGAAGTTACATCCGAGTTAAAAGACGACGGGAGAATATATGTCATGCTAGGAAGGAAAGTACTGAGACTCACATCCAACCTAAGTGGTGATAAAGAAAATATGTCTGCTACATTGGAGAGGAAAGCACTAGGACTCACATCCAACCCAAGAGGTAGTGAAAAGATCAGATTGAGAAGGAAAGCGCGGGGACTCATATCCAACTCAAGAGTTGATCGAAGGGAATCAAAATTTAGGTATTGACCCAGAAATGAGAGTTGAAATTTGAGTATTAACCTCGAGAAGAGAATCCAAATTTAGGAACCGATCTCAGAGAAAGGAAATCAGAATTTAGGTAATGACCCCAAAATGAGAGTTGAAATTTGGGTATCAACCTCGAAAAGAGAATCAAATTTAGGTACCAATCTCGGAGAAAGGGAATCAAAATTTAGGTACTGACCCCGGAATGAGAGTTTAAATTTGGGTATCAACCTCGAAAAGAGAGTTGGAATTTTGGTACCGATCTCATAGAATGGGAATCAGAATTTTGGTACTGACCCCAAAATGAGAGTTGAAATTTGGGTATCAACCTCGAAAAGAGAATCAGAATTTAGGTACAAATCTCGGAGAAAGGGATTCAGAATTTAGGAACTGACCCCGAAATGAGAGTTGAAATTTGGGTATCAACCTCGAAAAGAGAATCAGAATTTAGGTATCGATCTCAGAGAAAGGGTATCCGAATTTAGGTACTGACCTCAAATTGAGAGTTGAAATTTGGGTATCAACCACAAAAAGCGAGTCAGAGTTTAAGTACCGATCTCAAAGAAAGGGAATCGGAATTTAGGTACTAACCCCAAAATGAGAGTTGAAATTTGGGTATTAACCTCAAAAAGAGAATTAGAATTTAGGTACCGATCTCCGAGAAAGGGAATCAGAATTTAGGTACTGACCCCAGAATGAGAGTTGAAATTTGAGTATCAATCTCAAAAAGAGAGTCGGAGTTTAGGTATCGATCTCAGAGAAATGGAATCAGAATTTAGGTACTGATTCCGGAATGAGAGTTAAAATTTGGGCATCAACCTTGAGAAGAGAATTGGAATTTAGGTACCAATCTCAGAGAATGGGAATCAGAATTTAAGTACTGACCCCGAAGTGAGTGTTGAAATTTGGGTATCAACCTCAAAAAGAGAGTCAGAATTTAGGTACCTATTTCAGAGAAAGGGAATCATAATTTTGGTACTGACCCTGGAATGAGAGTTGAAATTTAGGTATCAACCTCGAAAAGAGAATCAGAATTTATGTATCGACCTCGGAGAAAGGGAATCAGAATTTAAGTACTGACCTCAAAATGAGAGTTGAAATTTGGGTATCAACCTCGAATAGAGAATTGGAATTTAGTTACCGATCTCGGAGAAAGGGAATCAGAATTTAGGTACTGACCCCGGAATGAGAGTTGAAATTTGGGTATCAAACTCAAAAAGAGAGTCAGAGTTTAGGTACCGATCTCACAGAAAGGGAATCAGAATTTAGGTACTGACTTCGGAATGAGAGTTGAAATTCAGGTATCAACCTTAAGAAGAGAATCAGAATTTAGGTACCAATCTTGGAGAAAGGGAATCAAAATTTAGGTACTGACCCCGAAATGAGAGTTTAAATTTAGGTATCAACCTAAAAAAGAGAGTTGGAATTTAGGTACCGATCTCAGAGAAAGGGAATCAGAATTTAGGTACTGACCCTGAATGAGAGTTGAAATTTCGGTATCAACCTCGAAAAGAGAATCGGAATTTGGGTACATATCATGGAGAAAGAGAATTAGAATTTAGTTACTGACCCCGAAATGAGAGTTGAATTTTGGGTATCAACCTCGAAAAGAGAATCAAAATTTAGGTACCTATCTCCGAGAAAGGGAATCAGAATTTAGGTACTGGCCCTGGAATGAGAGTTGAATCTTGGGTATCAACCTCGAGAAGAGAATTAGAATTTAGGTACCGATCTCAGAGAAAGGTAATCGGAATTTAGGTACTAACCCGAAAATGAGAGTTAAAATTCGGGTATCAACCTCGAGAAGAGAATTGGAATTTAGGTACCGATCTCGGAGAAAGAAAATCAGAATTTAGGTACTGACCCCAAAATGAGAGTTGAAATTTGGGTATCAACCTCAAAAATAGAGTCAAAATTTACATACTGATCTCAGAGAAAGGGAATTAGAATTTAGGTACTGACCCCAGAATGAGAGTGTGTAGGAAGAATATCAAAACATGTGACGTTTTGTNTAATGGTCTGGGAGCAACTGCATGGCGGAAGAGGAAAGGCAATAGACTTCCACCGGTAGGACTCGATTCCACTCTTATTTTTATTTAAGCATCTTGAAACCAATTAAAGGGCCACTAATCTAAAAGATTACTGGGCAAAGGTTTGTTATTATATGATTAATTTTTTCTTGATGAAAAAATGGCCAACTGTGCCAAGAGGGTTCAAACCCCCGCCCCGACCTAAGGGGTCTTAAATCATGCTTCTTAGCCAACAGGTCGAGGTACGCGGCACAATTTGATCATATATAGTTTGTTTAGATTTTAGAAAAATTAGATTGGCATTATTTCAGCCAAAATTGTATAATGAAAAAACAAAAAACATTTGGAAACAAATAAGCACTTTATATTTGGAAATTTTATATTATGTTTGGTATGTTAGATGCTTGTTTCTCTAATATTCTAGAATATTTCACTTAGTATTAAGTGGAGGATTCTAAAATATTTGTAGTACATAAGACTATAATAGGCTTCACAAGAAAAAATGTGAGAACTTAAGAGTATACATATTTATTCTCCCATGCCTGTATAGAAGCTTAAGCATGTGTTGTGTGATATGAGCTCAAAAAGACTTTGCAAAGTTTAGTAAGAAATTTTTCCATCTTCTCATCAAAAATTTTCAACATATGGTATCAAAGCATAGTTTAATTATTCGTTGGGTGCGATACAATTTCAATATATCAATAATGATGGAGCTTATCTGCTCATTTATCTTGATTTCAATAGTTAAAGGAAAAAAATTATGACTTTCAGTCCATCAAAATGAATAACTATTTTCGCTCCCAAAATTTATGGAAGATCGTTGAAGAAGCATTCAAATGTGTCAGAAAATATTTTGACTCATAAAACAAATCAAAAGAAGATGTTGGAAGGATGTTTGTGAAGGATGTTTGCTCAATAAACATATCCACAATTATTTCCATCAGGCAAAGCATGGAGAGCTAAAGAGCCGAATCTTATACACACTGACATTTGTGGACCAATGTGTACTCAATTACTAGAGCAAAATAGATACTTGATCATTTTCATTGATGACTACACATATATGATATATGGGTCTTTTTTTTTTTGAGAACGATCACAAGTATTTAAGATTTTCAAAAAATTTAAAACTTATGTTATAAAATAAAGTGACTACTGCTTAAAGACATTAAACAATGATAGAAGTATTGAATATAGCTCAAATAAGTTGAAAAAGCCTTGGGAAGAAGGCTTCAAATGACAACTCACTGTTGGATGTGTGTTAGAGAAAAATGAAGTTTCTAGATGGAATAATAAATTTATAATGATAATGACAAGAAACATGATGATGGATGTCTGCCTTCCAAAAATTTTTTGGTAGAGGTTGTATATATTGTAGTCTATCAATTAAATATATGTCTAACTAATAGAGTGGAAGATAACACACAAATTGAAGCTTATAATGGAAAGAAGCCATTCATAAAGCATGTAAGAGTCTTTGGTTATTTTTTTTATGCTCATATTCCATATGAGAAAAGGAGTAAATGATATAAGAAGATAGAAAATAAAATTTTCTTTGGCTATGTTGCTCAATTTAAAAGATATCAAGTCTATAACTTATGAATAAGGTACATTTTTATGAGCCAAGATTTTTATTAGCTAAGATTTCAAGTTTAATGAAGACGCTGAACATAACTAGAAGATAGAAAATATTGAAAGAAGAAGTGTTACAATATTGTTAATAATACATCAGTAAGTTGAGGAGAGACAACATAGATAACCAACACAATCACCTATAAAATAGCCAGACAAGTTCTATATAAATCAATCTCTTAATTCACCATTTAGAAGAACAAATTATCTAATGGACACATATGCACATTACAACTTGACAATCATGGAGCCAGAAAGATTCGAAAAAGCCTCAATGTATGAAGTATAAAGAAAAGTTATAAAAGCAGAAATAAAGATGATCGAAAAAAATAAGACATGGGAGCTAGTGGACTTTCTATAAGAAAAAGAGATAACCGGATTCAAGTGAGTCTACAAGATAAAGCTCAATCCTAATAAATCCATTAAAAAATATAATGCAAGACTAGCTTTTAAGAAATACTTATAATAACTTGAAGTTGACTATAATGAGACTTTTACTTCAATTGGATGACAAGAAGCATTAAGAGCATTAATTATACTTGCAGTACAAATTAAGTGGAAGATATATCAAAAAGAATTTGGATTTACATTCTCAAATGGTTACTTAAAAAAAGAGATCTATGCGAAACAACCTTCACGATTTATAGTACAAGCTCAAGAACACATAGTTATCAAGTTAAGAAGGCTTTCATTGGATTAAAACAAGCTTCAAAAGCATGGTATAGTCAAATTGACAACTACTTCATAGAACAATGCTTCGAAGGAGCAAAAAAGAGCCAACATTATACATCAAGATTTAAGGTACGAGCTACACTTTCATTGTCTCCCTCCATGCAGATGATCTTATCTATGTACAAAATAATGATAAGATGATCTAATTTTTTAATGAAGACATAAAAATGAATGCTTTTGAGATTATCGACTTAGGCCTGATATATTTTTTGAGGTATAAGTAATTTAAATTTAAAGGGGGATTTTCATCACACGAAAGAAATATAAAGAAAATCTCTTTAAAATGTTTAAGAAGAACAATTCCTAAATAGTAACTACTCCATTAGACAAAAAGACACTTATGAAGGTCGATGATGCACCCAAAGCAGACAACACATTTTATCATAGTCTCATTAGAAGATTACTTTATGTGACAATTTGTTGATCAATTATATTCATATATGCAACAAGTCAACTCTCATGATTTATGCAAATCCAAGCGAATTTCATCAGGGAGCAACATAGAGAGTTCTTAGATATTTATAAGGAACGAAGAAATATGGCATCTAGTATGAATCAATTCTTAATTCGAGAATTGTTGAATATAATGATATTAATTGGACCGGAATATTAGATAACATGAAGAGCACTTTAAGTTATGCATTCACACTAGATTTATGATTTTTTTGGCACGAAAAAACAAGCAACCATTGCACAAAAATTGGCTGAAGTTGCATATATTTGGGCTCTCACAACTGCAAGGCAGGTCACATGGGTACAATACGTACAATAAGATATGGACAAGCCACAAAAATGAGTTATAAAAATCTATTGTGATAACAAACTGGCTATAATAAAGGCAAATTTCATATATTTCATCGCATAATTGAACATTTTTGTATCAAATATCATTTCACTAGAGAAGTTCAGACCAATCAATAAATAAAACTAGAGCATTAATGTAAAGAGTGACAAAAAATTTACATACACATTCACAAAAGGTACTTCCAAGAGGAATGTTTAAACAGTGATGGAAATCCTTGAAGTAATCAAAATTTACATCAAGGGTGAATGATAAGGTTAAAGCTCATTTCTCCAATTATTTAGAGTGTTCACTCTAATCTTAAATTTAAGATTCTAGGATATTTATATTAAATGAGAATGCTCTATAATATTTAAATAAGATGAATCTAGAGCATATTTTTTCTAGAATGAAATGTGAGAGTTTAGAAATTTATTGATTTAGCCTCCCATGTTTATAAATAGGCATAACTATGATCTTGTCATGTAAACTCAAAACAACCGAGCAATGTTTAGAAATAAAATTTTCCATCTTCTCTTCATATATTTTCAACAATTTTTTTTAATGTGTGTTCTCAATATGAAAATATGAAAAAATATATATATTTTTGAAATAATATATGAGCCATTCAATCAGACCCTTAGACGATTTTAGAATCATTTTTTGTTTCTGTGATAAATAATTGATAAAACATTGTTAAATTATTTTCCACCTAAGAAAAAATAGTTATTCATTTATGAAAAAAATAATATTGTTTTAGTAAATCTTCAGGTCACCTCAGATGAATATTATAAAAAAAATTCCTATAAGTAATTTCTTATAGAACTTTAATAGGAAGTCATTTGTCATTATGTATTATATATCAATATCATTCACTCTTTTTATAAATAGATATTGCTTATATGATCTATGCCTGAATATTTTGAGGCAAGGAAAGCATGCATGCCAATCCATAGATTCAATATCAATCTGAAAGATGGATCGTTACTATCGATACAACAATGCATGGAATTTTTTGTATCACTTTGTTTCATTGAAGTATATATTAGGATTATAAATATTCCATTTGCTTGAATTTTAAACTTTATGGTATTTGATTGGAGGCCTAAGAAAATCTAAATTACAGTTGCTCACCCAACCCATAATTTATGTCATCCCCTTTTTTGTTCTCCACCTGATTTTCTCTTCTCTCTTGTCTGATCCACTCACCTCTTCTACATCTCATCTAATACTATAATTGCAAATGTATTACAAAACAACTATATGCAAGCTTCATGGCTCTCTACATCTCTATAAATATCTTTACTGAAGATCTATTACTCATAATTTAGTTGTTCGGTTTGATGGTCATTGGTCATTGCAAGACCTTTTACTTTAACTATTTTTTAGCTTATTTTTTAAAAATTTCTAGCGACTTTTTTCCTCACTTCATTTTACATTTCTTTTCTTTATGATTCAATTTTTTGTATGCTTTCCATGCTTTAAAAAATTTATTGTGGTCCTCATATGTATTGAAGCGTAATCTCACTACAATTCTCTTTTAAGAGATTCAATTACTTACAAATTTCAAATTGCATCATATTACAGTCCCTTAAGTTGATGAGCGTGACCAACACACATCTCCAGTCAATCTCTTTCACAGATAGCAAGTTCTTCCACGTCCTTGTCGGCCAGTCAGCCCACGTTACGATCAAAAACATCAATATAAGTGCCCCAGGCAACAGTCCCAACACAGATGGCATCCATATCAGCGAGTCAACAGATGTTCAAATCTATGATTCTACGATTGGTAGCGGTGACGACTGCATCTCCATTGGCTCTGGAAGCAAAAATGTGAGTGTCAGAAATGTGTTCTGCGGGCCAGGCCATGGAATAAGTGTTGGGAGTTTGGGCAAGTATAAGTATGATTTGGGCGTTGATGGGATCTATGTGACGAATTGCACGCTCTCGGGGACAACTAATGGCGTCAGGATCAAGACATGGAGGGATTCACCGGCAATCAACGCTACCAACATACGCTTTTATGATATTGTGATGGAGGAGGTCGAGAATCCGATCATCATAGATCAAGAGTATTGCCCTGGTACTTGTGATGATGACAAGGTAATAAACTCGTAACCAAATAAAAATTTACATGTGCGCTATAATTTTTAGGAAAATAGTACACACACACTCAAATTTTAAACATTAATCCAAAATGAGATAAATTAACATAGTTTGGAAATAATTAATAACTATTGATTATTGTTATAACTGAAGAGGATTGTAATCTACTTAGTTATATGCATTGCATATAACTAAGTAGCATTACAATCCTCTTCAGTTATAACAATAATCAAAGAGTAAAGTTACTAAATCCCAAATAGTCATTCAACTTTAAAGTGATTGACTTCATGATTATAGCATACCATCCCATTAATTTCTACAATAATTGAAGTGATCCCTATACAATTAATATCTCGTGAGGAATTTAAGAGCATTAATTAAGACTCGTTCAAAGTATTCTGAGCTGATTTTTTGGATAAGTTAGATTTTTTTGGTTAAGTGACAATATATTTTAGAAAATGATGTTATTTCCTAACTTGTTATGTATTGAAGATGTAAGCGCACCAATTATGCAAAATCATTATTGACTTGAAATTTTATATATAAAACCAAACTATATAGACATTTTTTTGAAATTCAAGCAACTAAATAAGAATTAAAAACTTAAAAATTTAAACATACCTTCCAGAAATTAAGCTCCGAAGTTGGAGAAATTATTAGATACGGACACTGCATGCATCTCTGCATGCGGTGTCTGATCCTGACCGTAGATCACGGTGATCTACGGTCAGGATTATATCAGTTTTTTTTTTTTTAAAAAGATGGGGCCCACCAAAATACATCCTGACCGTAAATCACCTAATTTACGATTAAGATCGGACATCACACAGAATGGAATAATTTTTCCCGAATTTGAGGTTCACTATAATAATTTGCATGGTTTCCAACATGTACTGACGTATAACTCCATTACCTTAATATACGCAGCCACCTTCCAGGGTTAAGATCAGCGGCGTGACCTTCGAGAAGATAAGGGGTACTTCAGCAACTGACGTAGCAATCAACCTCCTGTGCAGTTCTACGGTTCCATGCGATATCAAGCTGAAGGACATCGACTTAAGGCCTATGCCGCCCAGCCCAGGCATGTTGCCGACCGTGCCTCTCAGTACCTGTGTACATGTCGGCAATGCGACTGCCGAAGGATATATATTCCCCCCCGCCTGCTTCTGAATATGTCATTTCAGGTAACAAATTGCAAATCATGCAGTTTACGAATTTGTGAGCTAAACCCTAAACAAAGAATGATACATGTAGATCCAATTGTAGTACTGTTTGTTCCGGCTAATTTATTAGTTTTGTTGTAAGCTAATTACATCTTTTTCTTACATGCAGGATAAACTTAGTGCATCTACAGCCTGGCTGAAGCTTGCTTTGCTTAGCTTCATACTTTTTTCTCTTCCCGGACTAATATTATTTGATCTTTGTTACCTATCAAAAGATTTAGCCGAGCTTAGGACTTAAGTGTTTAAAAGTTCAAGCCTGCATTTACTTTATTTCATATTTAAATTACAAAAATAGAATTAAATTGGCCCTCGTTGATTAAATGTTTTGGACTTTTTTTTTCTTATTATACTGGAAAATTTTGTCAANTTGCTGAAGTACCCCTTATCTTCTCGAAGGTCACGCCGCTGATCTTAACCCTGGAAGGTGGCTGCGTATATGAAGGTCATGGAGTTATACGTCAGTACATGTTGGAAACCATGCAAATTATTATAGTGAACCTCAACTTCGGGAAAAATTATTTCATACGGTGCGGTGTCCGATCCTGGCTGATTTATGGTCAGAATGTATTTCGGTGGGCCTCACCTAAAATTTTTCTTTAAAAAAAAACCTGAAATAATCTTCACCGTAGATCACCGTGATCTACGATCAGGATCGGACACCACATGCAGAGATGCATGCGGTGTCCGTATGCAATAATTTCTCCAACTTCGGAGCTTAATTTCTGGAAGGTATGTTTAAATTTTCGAGTTATTAATTCTTATTATTTAGTTGCTTGAATTTCAAAAAAATGTTTCTATATAGTTTGGTTATATATATAAAATTTCACGTATATGAAGGTAATGATTTTACATTTTCAATACATACATAAAGACTAAAAAGTTAGAAAATAACATCATTTTCTAAAATATGTTGTCACTTAACAAAAAAAATCTAACTTATCCAAAAAATCAGCTCAGAATACTTTGATCGAGTCTTAATTAATGCTCTTAAATTCCTTACGAGGTATTAATTGTATAGGGATCACTTCAATTATTGTACANAATCCTGACCGTAGATCACCGTGATCTACGGTCAGGATCAGACACCGCATGCAGAGATGCATGCAGTGTCCGTATCTAATAATTTCTCCAACTTCGGAGCTTAATTTCTGGAAGGTATGTTTAAATTTTTAAGTTTTTAATTCTTATTTAGTTGCTTGAATTTCAAAAAAATGTCTATATAGTTTGGTTTTATATATAAAATTTCAAGTCAATAATGATTTTGCATAATTGGTGCGCTTACATCTTCAATACATAACAAGTTAGGAAATAACATCATTTTCTAAAATATATTGTCACTTAACCAAAAAAATCTAACTTATCCAAAAAATCAGCTCAGAATACTTTGAACGAGTCTTAATTAATGCTCTTAAATTCCTCACGAGATATTAATTGTATAGGGATCACTTCAATTATTGTAGAAATTAATGGGATGGTATGCTATAATCATGAAGTCAATCACTTTAAAGTTGAATGACTATTTGGGATTTAGTAACTTTACTCTTTGATTATTGTTATAACTGAAGAGGATTGTAATGCTACTTAGTTATATGCAATGCATATAACTAAGTAGATTACAATCCTCTTCAGTTATAACAATAATCAATAGTTATTAATTATTTCCAAACTATGTTAATTTATCTCATTTTGGATTAATGTTTAAAATTTGAGTGTGTGTGTACTATTTTCCTAAAAATTATAGCGCACATGTAAATTTTTATTTGGTTACGAGTTTATTACCTTGTCATCATCACAAGTACCAGGGCAATACTCTTGATCTATGATGATCGGATTCTCGACCTCCTCCATCACAATATCATAAAAGCGTATGTTGGTAGCGTTGATTGCCGGTGAATCCCTCCATGTCTTGATCCTGACGCCATTAGTTGTCCCCGAGAGCGTGCAATTCGTCACATAGATCCCATCAACGCCCAAATCATACTTATACTTGCCCAAACTCCCAACACTTATTCCATGGCCTGGCCCGCAGAACACATTTCTGACACTCACATTTTTGCTTCCAGAGCCAATGGAGATGCAGTCGTCACCGCTACCAATCGTAGAATCATAGATTTGAACATCTGTTGACTCGCTGATATGGATGCCATCTGTGTTGGGACTGTTGCCTGGGGCACTTATATTGATGCTTTTGATTGTAACGTGGGCTGACTGGCCGACAAGGACGTGGAAGAACTTGCTATCTGTGAAAGAGATTGACTGGAGATGTGTGTTGGTCACGCTCATCAACTTAAGGGACTGTAATATGATGCAATTTGAAATTTGTAAGTAATTGTATCTCTTAAAAGAGAATTGTAGTGAGATTACACTTCAATATATATGAGGACCACAATAAATTTTTTTAAGCATGGAAAGCATACAATAAATTGAATCATAAAGAAAAGAAATGTAAAATGAAGTGAGGAAAATAGTCGCTAGAAATTTTTAAAAAATGAGCTAAAAAATAGTTAAAGTAAAAGGTATTGCAATGACCAATGGCACATCGAACCGAACAACTAAATTATGAGTAGTAGATCTCCAGTAAAGATATCTATAGAGATGTAGAGAGCCATGAAGCTTGCATATAGTTCTTTTGTAATACATTTGCAATTATAGTATTAGATGAGATGTAAAAGAGGTGTGTGGATCAGACAAGAGAGAAGAGGAAATCAGGTGGAGAACAAAAGAGGGGATGACATAAATTATGGGTTGGGTGAGCAATTGTAATTTAGTTTTTCTTAGGCCTCCAATCAAATACCATAAAGTTTAAAATTCAAGCAAATGGAATATTTATATTCCTAATATATACTTCAATGAAACAAAGTGATACAAAAAATTCCATGCATTGTTGTATCGATAGTAATGATCCATCTTTCAGATTGATATTGAATGTATGGATTGGCATGCATGCTTTCCTTGCCTCAAAATATTCAGGCATAGGTCATATAAGCAATATCTATTTATAAAAAGAGTGAATGATATTGATATAGAATACATAATGACAAATGATTTCCTATTAAAGTTATATAAGAAATTACTTATAGGAATTTTTTTTATAATATTCAGCTGAGGTGACCTGAAGATTTACTCAAATAATATTATTTTTTTTCATAAACNAGATGTGTGTTGGTCACGCTCATCAACTTAAGGGACTGTAATATGATGCAATTTGAAATTTGTAAGTAATTGAATCTCTTAAAAGAGAATTGTAGTGAGATTACGCTTCAATACATATGAGGACCACAATAAATTTTTTAAAGCATGGAAAGCATACAAAAAATTGAATCATAAAGAAAAGAAATGTAAAATGAAGTGAGGAAAAAAGTCGCTAGAAATTTTTAAAAAATAAGCTAAAAAATAGTTAAAGTAAAAGGTCTTGCAATGACCAATGACCATCAAACCGAACAACTAAATTATGAGTAATAGATCTTCAGTAAAGATATTTATAGAGATGTAGAGAGCCATGAAGCTTGCATATAGTTGTTTTGTAATACATTTGCAATTATAGTATTAGATGAGATGTAGAAGAGGTGAGTGGATCAGACAAGAGAGAAGAGAAAATCAGGTGGAGAACAAAAAAGGGGATGACATAAATTATGGGTTGGGTGAGCAACTGTAATTTAGATTTTCTTAGGCCTCCAATCAAATACCATAAAGTTTAAAATTCAAGCAAATGGAATATTTATAATCCTAATATATACTTCAATGAAACAAAGTGATACAAAAAATTCCATGCGTTGTTGTATCGATAGTAACGATCCATCTTTCAGATTGATATTGAATCTATGGATTGGCATGCATGCTTTCCTTGCCTCAAAATATTCAGGCATAGATCATATAAGCAATATCT
This sequence comes from Phalaenopsis hybrid cultivar, assembly GCA_002079205.1. Classification (NCBI taxonomy): domain Eukaryota; kingdom Viridiplantae; phylum Streptophyta; class Magnoliopsida; order Asparagales; family Orchidaceae; genus Phalaenopsis; species Phalaenopsis hybrid cultivar. The sequence continues at coordinate 364,349 of JXCR01086136.1, read as the reverse complement.
ATTTATAAAAAGAGTGAATGATATTGATATATAATACATAATGACAAATGACTTCCTATTAAAGTTCTATAAGAAATTACTTATAGGAATTTTTTTTATAATATTCATCTGAGGTGACCTGAAGATTTACTAAAACAATATTATTTTTTTCATAAATGAATAACTATTTTTTCTTAGGTGGAAAATAATTTAACAATGTTTTATCAATTATTTATCACAGAAACAAAAAATGATTCTAAAATCGTCTAAGGGTCTGATTGAATGGCTCATATATTATTTCAAAAATATATATATTTTTTCATATTTTCATATTGAGAACACACATTAAAAAAAATTGTTGAAAATATATGAAGAGAAGATGGAAAATTTTATTTCTAAACATTGCTCGGTTGTTTTGAGTTTACATGACAAGATCATAGTTATGCCTATTTATAAACATGGGAGGCTAAATCAATAAATTTCTAAACTCTCACATTTCATTCTAGAAAAAATATGCTCTAGATTCATCTTATTTAAATATTATAGAGCATTCTCATTTAATATAAATATCCTAGAATCTTAAATTTAAGATTAGAGTGAACACTCTAAATAATTGGAGAAATGAGCTTTAACCTTATCATTCACCCTTGATGTAAATTTTGATTACTTCAAGGATTTCCATCACTGTTTAAACATTCCTCTTGGAAGTACCTTTTGTGAATGTGTATGTAAATTTTTTGTCACTCTTTACATTAATGCTCTAGTTTTATTTATTGATTGGTCTGAACTTCTCTAGTGAAATGATATTTGATACAAAAATGTTCAATTATGCGATGAAATATATGAAATTTGCCTTTATTATAGCCAGTTTGTTATCACAATAGATTTTTATAACTCATTTTTGTGGCTTGTCCATATCTTATTGTACGTATTGTACCCATGTGACCTGCCTTGCAGTTGTGAGAGCCCAAATATATGCAACTTCAGCCAATTTTTGTGCAATGGTTGCTTGTTTTTTCGTGCCAAAAAAATCATAAATCTAGTGTGAATGCATAACTTAAAGTGCTCTTCATGTTATCTAATATTCCGGTCCAATTAATATCATTATATTCAACAGTTCTCGAATTAGGAATTGATTCATACTAGATGCCATATTTCTTCGTTCCTTATAAATATCTAAGAACTCTCTATGTTGCTCCCTGATGAAATTCGCTTGGATTTGCATAAATCATGAGAGTTGACTTGTTGCATATATGAATATAATTGATGAACAAATTGTCACATAAAGTAATCTTCTAATGAGACTATGATAAAATGTGTTGTCTGCTTTGGGTGCATCATCGACCTTCATAAGTGTCTTTTTGTCTAATGGAGTAGTTACTATTTAGGAATTGTTCTTCTTAAACATTTTAAAGAGATTTTCTTTATATTTCTTTCGTGTGATGAAAATCCCCCTTTAAATTTAAATTATTTATACCTCAAAAAATATATCAGGCCTAAGTCGATAATCTCAAAAGCATTCATTTTCATGTCTTCATNATATATATATATATATATATATATTCTCCAACAAAACAAACTTAAGTAAACAAAAAATACAAGTAAACCCCCAAACAAGATAAAACAACTTAGAAACAAGGAGCACAGCCTGAATGGAAGTCTAGCACGATTCATGGCCACTAATAATGGTCCCAACATTCATTTTTGCGCTCTTAGGTAAGGAATTTGGTGTTTGTCCCCATGATTTAACAGGTGGAGAGGAGGGGAAAGGGTTGTGGAGACCTCAGCATGCTCCGCATATGCACCCTCCATAGCCAAGAAGTTAGCATGTCTGTTTGCTTCCCTATACACAAAAGAGAAATGAATCTTACTTTGAAGGCTAAGCTTTTTAATCTTGTGAATCCACTAATTAATGTGCCAAGGGGAAGAAATCTTAATATTCAGCAGCTCCACCAGCAGGGAGGAGTCCACTTCAGGCACAATCCACTTCCACTTATTCTCCTTAGCAAATTTTAAGGCCCAATAGAGGGAAACAACTTCAGTGTTCAAAGCATCTTCAGCAATATATGGGGCCTTATAGAAAAGCAAATTATGCCCTGTGTGATCTCTAAAAATTCCCCAATACCTGCTCTTCTGTTTGTGTAGCTTCCATCTGTATTGATTTTAATGAATGGGTAAGGAGGTCTCTCCCATGTAACCTTGATGATCTTAATATTATTAGCAACCATGGTGGTTATGGTCTGCAAGATCTTAGGGAACTTCCTCCAACTTATCAGCATATTTGGATGTGTCAAGCAGTTAATCATCACCCTTGTAGTGCTGACCTCCCTCTCCTCATGTTTGTCCTTGTTCCTAGCCATCCAGAGGAATCAGGCAACAATTAAGGCGATTGGCATGAGGTTAATCTCTTGTCAATCTTTAATACAATCTATTATGTTATCCCAACCAATATTTATCAGGTTAAGATTCATTTGGCAGGTCAATCTATTCCAAACCTCATTAGCAAATTTGCACCTGAAAAATAAGTGATCCCTGGAATCCCGGTCAAGCTTGCAGAGATGGCATCTAGATGGCCCTTTCAGGCCTTTTAGTTTTATGATATCATCAGTAGGAAGTAAATTATTAAGGGCTCTCCAAGAAAAGAACAGCAGGTGTCCCAGCTGTACACTAGCAGGTGTCCCAACTGTACAAATTATTCTGGATATCCTTTGAAATACTAGCCCTGGTCATATTCCTCAAATTAAGTTGATCTTTGTTGTTCCTAACAAATTTTATAGTTGAAATGGAGCTGATAGAATCATCCTTCAGAATACTCCTCAAAATGTCCTTAGACCAAACATTACCATTCCAATAGTCTTTGACCAGTAGATCCCCCTCCTTTTCATCCTGCAAAGATTCCAAGCATTCAGTAAGGCACCAATTGTCTTTCTAAAAATTGATATCCCCTTGGCCCAGCTCCCATCTTAGCAGCTTTTCAATGTCTTCTCTGACCTTAAGCATCTGAATCCAAATTCTGGAATCTCCCACCTTTCTAGTGACCTCCCTAGGGTGATCAAATTTACAGTATTTGTCCTGCATGAATTTGGCCCATAAGCTTTCATTTTGTCTGAATTTAATCCAAAGCTTACACAGACTGATGTGTTGCATCTGGTGCAATTCCTTAAATCCCAAACCACCAGCCTCCCAAGGTTTAGCCACTTTTTACCAGCTTGCCCAAGCCACTTATTTTCTGTTCCCAACCCAAAGAAATCTGTTGAAGGTTCTTTTCAGCATCAAAGAGGTGCTTCTTTTCATTGTTGCCACTTAGAGTACATACAAAGGGATAGAGGTAAGAATGCTCTTAAGGAGGGTGATCCTACCACCATCAGAAAATTAAGAGTTAGACCACCCCTGAAGAGTAGAGATTATCTTATCAATAACCTCATCAAATTGAATCAACTTTTTTCTTCCTCTTATCAAGTGAATCCCCAAATATTTGAATGGGAGGCTCAAGCAAGAGAATCCAGTGTAAGAGTGCATCCATTGTTTGACTGGTAGGGAGACTCTTTTACTGATCAATATCTAAGATTTATCCTTGTTTACCTTTAGACCAGACACATGTTGGAAATATTGTAGGCACTCCATAATGGACTTGGTAGCAAACTTAGTAGCCTAGTAAACATCAGCATGTCATCAGTATAGATCAGATGGCTAATGACCATCTTAGCTCTATTGTGATAAGCATTGAAACTTTTTCTATTCTCCTTGCAATCAATCAGTCTAGAGAAGTAATCCAGGACCAGGATAAAAATGGTGGGGGATAGAGGGTCCTCTTGTTTGAGTCCTCTAGAAGCTTTAAAGAATCCATGAGCTTTTCCGTTTATAAAAATTAAATTAGTATTATCCTCCAGCCATCTTTTAATAATCTGACAACACTCCCTGGAAAATCCCCTAGCCTCCAAACATTCAATAATGAAATCCCAGTTCACCATGTCATAAGCCTTCTTCAAATCAAGCTTAAAGATGTCATTTCCCCCTCTACAAGGTTTCTCCAAAACCTATAGAAGTTCTTGAGCTAGGAGGATGTTATCCCCAATGCTTCTTCCTTTCACAAAAGCAGCTTGGTTTTTGCTGACAAGTAGAGGTAATACAGGCTAGAGTCTGTGTACCATAATTTTGCTTATAGTTTTGCTTATAACATTGTTAAGACTCAGGGTTCTGTAATGGTTCCAGCTATCCTTGATAGAGGACTTTGGAATGAAGACAATAGTAGAAGCACTGAAATAATTAGGTAGGGAGTTACCTTTGAAAAAGTGTTGGATTGCTTTGATCACCTCCACCTTGATAACATCCCATGCTTTCTTGTAAAAGTGTGCAATAAACCCATCAGGGACAGCAAATTTTGAACTGCTATGGAATTCAAAGCTATTTTAATCTCCTCCTCATCAGGAATATCATTCAAATGCAGATTGGCAATAAACTGCTTGTTGTCTGTAAATAAATTGCTATCAATATGCACTCTTTCACTGTTGTTATCATTCATAAGGTTGTGGCAGTATTGCACAGCACTTTGACCAATTTCCTCCTCTTGCCTGAGCCAAATTCCATTTTGGTCCTTGATGGAGTGTATAGTGTTACATTTTCTCTGGTATTTATTGTAGGCATGGTAGAATTTGGTGTTTCTATCTCCTTTAGTAAATTTGGTTTTGGCAACCTTTTGTTGTAGAAATTGTTCCTGCCACTGAACAACATTTAAGAGTTTCTCATTTGCCTCAAGAAGAACAACTTCATCAATCCTCCCTTTGCTATGCTCCTCCTCCAGATCAATTACCTCCTTTTCAACCTTATCCACAATCAGCAGAAGGTCCCCAAAAGTGTCTCAGCTCCACCGTTTAAGAGCATTGCCCACCTTCTTTTGATTAATCCACAAGTTGATGAAGGGATCAGGGTGAAGTTCATTCTTCCAATGTTCCTTAAAAATATTAAAAAAGTTCAAGTGTTGAGACCAAACATTCAGATATCTCAAAGAGCTTTTCTGGCTTGTCACCTTATTCCTTATAAAGATTAGTAAAGGCCTGTGGTCTAAACCAGCAAGGCTTAAGTGAGTGATGGATGTCTGCAGAAAATTTTGGATCCAATTATCATTGGTAAGCACTCTATCTAACCTTTCCCACATGTCCTTCCTTCTCCAAGTAAAGGTAAGGCCACTGAAACCAAGATCAAATAACCCAGTTTTTTGAATATTATCATTAAGAAATGATATAGTGGTAGGGTTGGGAGGTCTCCCCCCTTCCTCTCAGCAGGAGAGGAAATGCAATAGAAGTCTCCTCCCACAAGCCAAGCCTTATCAATTGAACCTTGGATGAGCTGCAAGGATTCCCACAGATCAAATCTAGCAACTTTAGAGCTTCCTGCATAGACAAAAGAAGCAAACACCTCCATATCCACAAAGCTGAGATTCATATGTAAGATTTGAGTATGGTTAAGTAAGATAGAGCACTTCATTTCTTTCCTATAGAAAACCAAAATTTTGTTGTTGATATTAGTGAACAGATTGAAGCCAGGGAAGGCTTTGGCAATTTTCAAAGTGTTGAGATGAACCATAGGTTCCAAAATGGCTATGCACCAAAATTTGTGTTTTTTATTTAGATATTTGAGTCTTTTTAAGGATAATGGGTGGGCAATCCCCCTTATGTTCCAACACAGCAAGTTGATCATGAGAAGGGGGGAGAAGAGTAAGGTTGGGATCTGGGCCTAGTCATCCCTCTAGTTTTGTTAGAGACTTTTTTTATCTGATTGATAGATACCTCCAAAATTTGAAGCTCCTTTCCTTTGCCAAGGTTTTGTTCTTCTGATTTGTAGTTATTTTTCTTTTTAGTTTTCTGAATTTGCCAATCTGACTCCAGTTCTTTATTCATTACTTCTACCAAGTTCTGGCTTGGGGAAACCACCATGAAATCCACCACAAGGTTCTTTAAATTTCTGGAAGACAAGGGAACAAGCATCACCTCCCCAACAATCTCAACCTCTGAATGGATCTCCAAGTTCTTATCCTTTATAGATTTCTAACCAGCAACAGTGCTAACATTTTCAACTGTCCCTGCCACAGAGGAGAAATCCTTTTGGATGAGAGTCTCTTTTGTACCTGCTACAGTAGAGGTCTTCTTATGCACTTCTTTACTTCCAACTTCCAGGAGATTATTATTGGCATCAACCAACTCCTGCTGAGGTTGGTGGTAAACCATTCTATTGGGGGGGTTTAACCTATAGCATCTCTCCCTAGTATGTCCAAACATTTTACAATGTTGGCAATAATGGGTCTTTGCTCCATGATTACTTCTTGCCAAAACCCCCTGAGAGTGTCCCCAATCCAGATCCTCTTTGCATCAGGAAGAGTAACATCCCTTTCCACTAGGATTCTTGCACTGGCTGGTCTTGCTTTATTATAAGTGGCAGCATCTACCTTCAAAGGTGTACCCAAGGTGCACCCAATAATTGAACAAGGCATTCAATTTAAATAGGTGCAATGACAATTTAGGTAGCTTAAACCAAATAGGCACTGTGGGAGGTTCTTGTGATGGGTCATAATCAGGTGACCATTTTAAAATTTTCATTTATGTTCTAACTATGATGATGGATTGTTTGGCAAATATTCTGGCATAAACCTCTTCCTTTGTCAGCTGGATTAGGAGATGCCTGCTATCCAGCAGACCTAGCTTCCACTCTGAAATTTTCAAGGAGTCAAAATATTTCCTTACAAGTTCCATCTTTGGGTAGCCTAAGCTAAATTTACCAATTAGTGTAAATTGAACCTCCAAGTTTAATTCAGCAATCTCCTTTTCAAAGAAAATAGCAGCTGGTTCCCCATCTTTTGATCTCACAAGATGAATGCAAGAGGCAGAACCTCTCCCAACAACAGTGTTATGGAATTCCTGAGGGATGACTGGTAAATCAGGATCCAAAAAAGGGAAGAGGGATTTCCTAACACCCCAGCATAAGTAGCTTTTGTCCATTGCAAGTTTTTCTCCAGATCAATAGGGGTGGTCATGGTTCACCAACCAGCACCCCCAAGACAGTGAAGTTGCAAGAAGCAAAAATACAAGGAAGGTGGCTTGTTCCAAGGCCAACCACAGGAAGAACAAGAGACACAGCAGAGATAGACCCCAGGCTAAAACAAACACCAATTGAGAGGATGTAATAAGGCTTGCAACTTCAGCAAACCAATGTAACAGTAACTCCTTCTCAAAAGACAGCAGAAAACATAGCCTCCCCAAGCTAGACCAAAGGAACAGTGCTGGAGGTTCAAAATAACCACACCAGAAACTCTTCTCAAGCCTTAAAAACCCCTTAAAGTGAAAGCAAACTCCTTCAGCAAGCTCCACAGCAACACCAGGCAACTCCATCACAGCTGAAACCCTAGCAGAGCACAGCTATATATATATATATATATATATATATATAGACCATTACAAACAATGAAGATAAGGAATAGGAAAATTATCTCCAAGTAAAAGAAAAGCTAGTTGTGTTGGAGCTATAATCTCGACTGAAATCAGTTTTGCATTCCTCCCCATTACAACCAAACAATGAGCTGGACTATTGCCTTCTCTAAGAATATGTTGAATTTTAATTCTACCATTGTTCAGAAAAGACTTAAGTTTATTTAGTCATCTGATAATATGTCAAGGGGGAGCTTCTTCTTTTTGCGATATCTTGATACAAGTGTTGAAATCAGATTCTACAATGAGATTTCTGATGTTTCATTGATGGGCAAGGTTTATAGCTCAATAAATGGCTATCATCTCAGTTTCTAGTGCATCATAAGCCCAAGATGGAGAGGAATAGTAAAGAATACACTTCCCTTAGGAGTTTCTAAAAATTCCCCCAACACCAGTAAACTCTTTAGAAAAACTACCATCGTATTGGCCTTCAGCCACCCAAATGGAGGGATCCAAAGGACCAATGTTAGCTTGCAAATCTGCTTAAATTTCTCATCAAGCACCCAATTATGGAAAACATTGGGAAACTTTTGGTATTTAATAATTTTTTGCATATAGGAAGTACAATTAAACACCACAGACTTACCCATAGGTTTGATGTTGTCAAACTTAGCTTGATTCCTACTATACAAGGAATGATTATCAAGTTAGCTCCTTGTCAGTCCTTCGAACACCACAAAAATTTATCCCAGCTGACATTCAGAGAATCAATGTTAAGCTGATGCAACAGCTCAGACCAGATTCCTTAACAGAAATTGCAAGAGAAAAATAAATGATCTAAACTCTCTTCTTCAGCATTACATAGGTAGCAGCAATAAGGCCCCCTTAGCCTTTTCATCTTTAGAATATCATCAATAGGTAGCAAAGATTTCCGTAGCCTCTAGCAGAAAAATGACATACAAGGTGTTAACCACTTTCCCCATATAGCTTTCCCCCTGAAGACAGACTGCCACTGGTAGAATTTATGAAAAATGTAAGCTGAAAGTTTCTGTGAGTGAGCTTGTTTAGTAATGGTTTTATCTTTTTGTTCAGGATTGATGGAGGTATTACTTACCCAATGCATCTGTTCTTCATTTAAGATGGTATTCAACATGTTGTAATTCCATTGATTATCAGACCAATACTCCTTCACCTTAGTCAGATAATTGAAGTTGGAGTTGGAACAAGATAGTTTCTCCCCATTCCATGTCCATTTATCTAACCAAAAATTGATTTTGCGTTCTCCTAGCTCTCAAATAAATAGATCTTCAGCATGAGATCTGACCTCGTACAATTTAGTCCATAGCCTAGAATCCCCAAGTTTTTCTCTTGCTAGGTTAGGATGAAAGGACTTGCAATACTTTCCTTTCATAAAAAGTGCCCATAGACTACCTTGGGCCCTAAACTTAATCCAAAGTTTGTAAAAATTTATAAAACTTAGTTGCTGGAAATCTTTAAAGCCAAAACCACCAGCATTAAGAGGCTTACAAAGTTTTTGCCAAGATAACCAATAAAATTGTTACTTCTGTCCAGCCCACAAGAATTTATTAAAAATTTTACCAGCAGAACTTGTGTCCCTTTCTTCATTGTGAACATTTGAAGGGCATAAGTAGAAATGGCTGTGACAATGCTTTTGAGGAGAGTGATACTTCCTCCATTGGAGAAGAAGGAATTGGTCAAACATTGAAGCTATTTCTTAATATGTTCAATAACTTCATTAAATTAATTTTTCCTGGTTCTGCCTTTAATTAATTGAACTCTAAGACAATTGATTGGTAAAGAGGCCATGCTAAAACTAGTGTACTGGGCAATCAAATGCTTAATCTGTGGAAGAGTATGTGAGCTGGTAAAAATTTGACATTTCTGTTTGTTAAGGCTCATGCCTGAAGTCTGTTGGAAATCCTTGAGTCCTTGATAAAGGGTCTTCACGGCAGTCTTTGTAGCCTAAGAGAAAATAATAACATCATCTGCATAGGACAGATGACTCACTCCAATATTAGATCTGTGCTGATAGGCCAAATAATGAGAAGAAACAAACATTTGATTTTGGAGCCTTTATAGATAATACATTGCTAGAATAAAGATTGTGGGGGACAAGAGGTCTCCTTGTTTGATTCCCCTAGAAGCAGTGAAGAAACCATGGTTCTTACCATTGATTAAAATAGAATGGTTATTGCATTTGAACCATCTTCTGATCAGATTGATGAAAGCCCAAGAGAAACCCCTAGTAGTTAGAGTATCCAAGATAAAATCCTAGTTAATGGTATCATAGGCCTCTTTAATGTCCAAATTGAAAATGATATTACTGCCTCTACATTTTCTGTCAAGATCCAACAAGAGCTCTTGAGCCAGCAAAATGTTTTCACTGATATTCCTTACTTTAACAAAAGCCACCTAATTATTACTGATAAGTTGTTGAAGATGAGGTTGGAGCCTCGTGACATTGATCTTGCTGATTACTTTAGATAGAACATTAGTTGGGCTGATAGGTCTAAAATAACCCCAGCCTTTCCTGATTGAATTCTTGGGGATCAAAGTTATAGTGGAAGCAGTGAAGCACCTAGGGGGATCCATCCCCTTGAAGATATTTTTCACTGCAACTGTAAACTCACCACAAATGATAAGCCAAGCAGTCTTATAAAAATTAGCAGTAATGTCATCAAGTCTAGCCACCTTTTGGCCATCAATAGAGTCCATAACAACTTTAATTTCCCCTTTCAAAGGAATGTTATTCAATTCCAACCTGTGGAAATACTCCTGACAGTCAGATAAGAGATCAGTATTAATTTGGGTTCTCTGATCATTAAAAAGATTTTGAAAGTAATTAACAGCATCCTAAGCAATAGCATCAGCATCAGATAAGTAGTGGCTAGTAGAATTAGTGATAGATAGAATCATATTGTTTTTTTTTCTTTTGAAGTTAATACATGCATGGTAAAAGCTAGAGTTTCTATCTCTCTCAGTGAATTTGGTAACTGCAGCCTTCTATTTCAAAAAATTTTCAGAGTAATTAATCTGCATCAGAAGTTCTTCATTAGCTTTGTGAAGATGAACTTCAGAGTTTACTCCCCTTTGAAATCCTTTTTCCATATTTAGAACTTTATTTTGAGCTATAATCAAATTTCATGTATATTTCCAAAAGTATTCCAATTCGACTGCTGCAGATGAGCTGCTACTTTATTTTGAAGTTGCCATAGATTGATCTAGGGATTAACATCACTAGCAGAACTCCATACCTTATCAATTTCCCTAATAAAATCAGGATGTAGAGTCCACATATTTTGAAATCTGAAAGGAGATCTTTTGAGACTTTCAACATTTTGAATAGAGCAAATAAGAGGCTTGTGGTCAGAGCCAAACATGGTAAGATGAGAAACAATAGTAAAAGGGAAGGTCTGAAATCATCTAGAATTTCCTAACATTCTATCCAGCCTTTCCCACTTGGAACCCCTTCTCCAAGTGAAATATGGACCTTGGTAACCCAAGTCAAATAACGCAGCATCNGCAGTAGTCACTTTATTTTATAACATAAGTTTTAAATTTTTTGAAAATCTTAAATACTTGTGATCGTTCTCACAAAAAAAAAAGACCCATATATCATATATGGGTAGCATCAATGAAAATGATCAAGTATCTATTTTGCTCTAGTAATTGAGTGCACATTGGTCCACAAATGTCAGTGTGTATAAGATCCGGCTCTTTTGCTCTCCATGCTTTGCCTGATGGAAATAATTGTGGATATGTTTATTGAGCAAACATCCTTCAGAAACATCCTTCCAACATCTTCTTTTGATTTGTTTTATGAGTCAAAATATTTTCCGACACATTTGAATGCTTCTTCAACGATCTTCCATAAATTTTGGGAGCGAAAATAGGTATTCATTTTGATGGACTGAAAGTCATAATTTTTTTCCTTTAACGATTGAAATCAGGATAAATGAGCAGATGAGCTCTATCATTATTGATATATTGAAATTGTATCGCACCCAACGAATAATTAAACTATGCTTTGATACCATATGTTGAAAATTTTTGATGAGAAAATTGAAAAATTTCTTACTAAACTTTGCAAAGTCTTTTTGAGCTTATATCACAACACATGCTTAAGCTTCTATAGGGGCATGGGAGAATAAATATATACTCTTAAGTTCTCACATTTTTTTCTTGTGAAGCCTATTATAGATTCTTTATAATTGTATATTCTAAAGTATTCTTATGTACTACAAATATTTTAGAATCTTTAATACTAAGTGGAATATTCTAGAATATTAGAGAAACAAGCATCTAACATACCAAACATAATATAAAATTTCCAAATATAAAGTTCTTATTTGTTTCCAAATGTTTTTTTGTTTTTTCATTATACAATTTTGTCTAAAATAATGCCAATCTAATTTTTCTAAAATCTAAACAAACTATATATGATCAAATTGTGCCGCGTATCTCAACCATGGTTTAAGACCCTTCAGGTCGGGGGTTCGAATCCTCTCGGCACATTTGGCCATTTTTTCATCAAGAAAAAATTAATCATATAAAAACAAACCTTTGCCCAGTAATCTCTTAGATTAGGGGCCCTTTAATTGGTTTCAAGATGCTTAAATAAAATAAAGCGTGGAATCGAGTCCTACCGGTGGAAGTCTATTGCCCTTCCTCTTCCGCCATGCAGTTGCTCCCAGACCATTAATCCCGCCACTGCCGGTTATCAGCAGGCCATTGACGTACCTAAAAACAATCCATTCCTTTCGAAAAACCCGAAGATCCGTCGGCGCTACAATCATTCCATTCACCTCCACAACCATTGCGCTCTTGCAAAGCCCCCGAAAACATAGAGGGCCAGTCAAAAACGTTCCTTCAGGTATCAACACCTTAGCCCTCCCTAGCAATCCACAATCCGTCGTGCATGCCTCATTCCATGCTGTAAGGAAAGCCTGCGTGCTGTCATTTTGGCCGTCGGGGGACGCGCCATAGCTAGTCACGTCAAACACTTTCTCTGTAAAATTATTGCCCCGACAAATGTTTACATGTGCGACGAGGAAGATAATGAAAAGCAGCCAGATGTTGGAATCCATGTTGTCAGATCGCAGCAATGGTTCTTCTTCAGGTCCTCCGACGACCTCTGTTTCCCGTTTTGGTTATTTTCTCATTGCCATGAATTCTTATCTGTTGGATCTTCCATTTTGTGGGCGGTTTTATGTTTGTTGAATGATGGGAAATTGATGGGCGATGCATGGTGCACCGTTTTTAATTTATGTTGTGTTCTAAGTTTGGGCTTTTCGTTGGACTTTATTGGCCAAAATCAGCCACTCCATTTTTTTTTTGTTTTTTTTTCTTGTTAAGAAAAGTTCTAATTTAGGATTTATTAAATGGTGTTCCCGTTGCAGTATATTGAGCCCTTACATTCANTTTATGTCGTGTTCTAAGTTTGGGCTTTTCGTTGGACTTTATTGGCCAAAATCAGCCACTCCATTTTTTTTTGTTTTTTTTTTCTTGTTAAGAAAAGTTCTAATTTAAGATTTATTAAATGGTATTCCCGTTGCTGTATATTGAGCCTTTACATTCATTTTTACCAGGGCAATTTAACCAATTCTCTATGAGAATTTGAACTGACTTGGAAAACTAGATTATTATGAATCAACTTGCACCACATGTAACTCAAATCTTATCAAGAGGCACCTCGAGTTAAATCTCTTTCAAGTAGCTCGAGTGTTTAGGTAGGCTTTGTCATCGGTATTGTGTTACTAAACAAACATGAGGACTTGAGAAGCACCAATTTACAAATGACTATTCACCTAAGATACTTGTGTACTTAACTAAGTGAGATGAGGTACTTGTTAGAAGAACACTCCATTAATACTAGCCACAAATCTATAGCTAGCGTTATGTCCCAACTAGCATCTCCCTATAAGCCAAACGTGCCGTTTGTATAACTAGATACATTGAGGCAAATTGATTCAGTTCATTCATAGTCATAGTTTATGTACACTTTTCTATTATTGACCTTAAACCTCGTTTATAAATAGTGGTTATTAATTTTTAAGATNTTTGAAGCGGCAAGGAGGAAGAAATCTCTCACTTTCCTTCCACTCTTACAATCTCTCAAAGAATTTCTCACAGTTTAACCCTGAAGTAAACTCTATATACACTACTGGAACTTCTCTAACCTCCAGCCCTCAAACTCTCTCTTAATTTTCTGCCAAAATCTTCTTTTAAAGATGTAGAAGAGTTTTCCCAAGAGTTTCCTAAGGATCCCTCCAAAAATCGTCCACATTCAATGCACCTTTTGAAATAACTACCGATCTTGCCATCGGTGGCCTTGAGGGCGCCGTCGGCGGGCTTTCTAAATTATTTATCTGAAGTCTTGAAAAAATCTCATCGTCAGCGCCGTTGGGCTTGCCGTCGGGGCCCTTGTTCAATTCTTCACATTTTGGTCCTTTTCGCTCCAAATTCGCTCATTTTTGCATCTTTTTTCTCCAATGATCATAATTCATCATATCTACAACAAAACATCAAAAACACCTTTCTTTAAAGTACAATATCATTAAAAATACTGTAAAATAGGTATAAAAATCTCAACATATTTTCCTTTGGTCAGTACCTTTCTCATGAAGTTTGAGTAGTTCCCTCTATCTTTCCCCCTATNTTAAAGTACAATATCATTAAAAATACTGTAAAATAGGTATAAAAATCTCAACATATTTTCCTTTGGTCAGTATCTTTCTCATTAAGTTTGAGTAGTTCTCTCTATCTTTCCCCCTATTCTAAATTATGGTGAAATGAAGAGATAAAATGAATGTGCCATAATTAAAATATAAAATAAATTGTGATGATTTTTCAACTCCAAGCTTAATTTACTTTTCAATATGGCCAATTGATTTGTTAAAATATGCTGTGAAACATATGATCTAGGAAATGGTGTATGAGTTCTACAACAGAGTGAGGGTCACATTTGATTTCATGTAGGAGAAATTTGTTCAAGAAATTAAGTGCAAAAAAATGGAAAATATTCTTTGTTGGGTGTAGAATTGGAGAATCTTTAGGGTGACAGACTAAAATCCTCAATTTGGTCTTAGTCTTTAAAAACTAAAAGAGAGTTAGCCTTCCGGTGAAGGGAAGTGGGAAATCTAGAGTGGGAGCCGATATCTTCCTAGCCTAGCCACGGATTTAGGGACTAAACCTAAGATTAACCAATGATTTTCTATCCATTGTATCAGATTAGAAAATTAAAATTGCTCCTATTTGACACAATACATATTATAAACATTTATCTCATCTCATTTCACCAGAATTTCATTGCAGTGGAAATGATGCTTTTTCACATAAGAAATCTTTATTACATAAACATAGTTAGTAGATTAGTAGTTATTATTCAAAATTTGAATTTTCATTTTGCTAATAATTAAGTAATTTAGTTTCGTTAATATCTCAACATTCAGAATTAGTGATAGTGATTTCATTTGATTTTCTGTAAATTTCCTATTAAAATTTATCATTGCTAACTTACACCTTCCCCATGGGATCGATATTTAGGACTGAATTAGAAAGTCCATTATTACTTGATAACGATATGTATACTTGCATAGAATCCCATTATTAATTGCCTATAATTATATATATTTTACACAAATTACTTTTCATATAAGGATCAAGTTTTTGGCACTGTAGTGGTGTCAACTTCATAAATCCTTACATATAAAAATTGGGATCACAGGTTCAGAAAAGCAATAGGAAAAATAAAGGCAGGTTGGATTTTAAGCAACCTTTGGATGGGCCATCCACTGCTCATGTGGAAGGAAGGGGAGAAACTTTTCTTAATGATTAAGTTCTTATGTTGGAATATTAGGGGTATTGCTCACCCCTCCTCTGTTAAGAGATTAATACATCTTGTTAGAATTCATAAAGTTTGTTGTTTTGCTATTTTGGAACCCATGGTCATAAGCATTGCCATAAAATTTTGAAAAAATTTCCTAAATTCACTGATTTTGCTAATTCTAACAAGATTTGGCTCTTTGCTAGAGCTGAACTTTAGTGGGTTGTGATGCCAAATCATTCTAAATTCATTCATATTCAATTCTCTATTAGAGGTCAAGTTGGATATGCCGCTTTTATCTATGCTAGAAGCATTGCTAATAATCAGACTACTTTATGGTCTGATTTAATACAAATTGGGCAATCTGTTAACTCCTTCTGGATTGTGGGGGGGGGGGATTTTAATTGTGTTTCATCTCCTGGTGAAAGAAGAGGTGGAAGACCCCCTTTATTATCAGCCATGAACAGATTCAATGACTTTCTTTCTAATGCTGCCTTTTTTAACTTGGGTTACCAAGGTCTAGATTTCACTTGGAGGAGGGGTTCCATGAGGGAAAGGCTGGATAGAATGTTAGGAAATTCTATATGGTTTCAGACCTTCCCTATTAATATTTTTTCTCATCTTGTCATGTCTGGCTCTGACCACAGGCCTTTTATTTGCTCTATTCAAAATGCTAAAAGTCCCAAACAATATCCTTTCAAATTTGCAAATATGTGGACTCTACATCCTGATTTTCTTGGGGAAATTGCTAATGTATGGAGGTCCGCTGGTGATGTTAATCTCTGGATCAATCTGTGGCAACTTCAAAAGAAAGTGGCAGCTCATCTGCAGCAGTGGAATTGGAATACTTTTGGAAATATACATGAAAATTTGATTACAGCTCAGAATAAAGTTATAAATATGGAAAAAGGATTTCAAAGGGGATTAAACTCTGAAGTTGATCTTCATAATGCTAATGAAGAACTTCTGATGCAGATTAATTACTCTAAAAATTTTTTGAAACAGAAGGCTGCAGTTACCAAATTCACTAAGGGAGATAGAAACTCTAGCTTTTACCATGCCTGTATTAACTTCAGAGGGAAAAATAATATGATTCTATCTTTCACTGATTCTATTGCCCACTGCTTATCTGATGCTGATGCTATTGCCCAGGATGCTGTCAATTACTTTCAAAATGTTTTTAATGACCAGCCAGCCTCTAGAACCTAGATTAATAATGAGCTCTTGTCTGATTGTCAGGAGTATGTCCACAGATTGGAACTAAATAACATTCCTTTGAAAGCAGAAATTAAAGCTCTTCTGGACTCTATTAATGGCCAAAAGGTGGCTGGACCTGATGGCTTTACTGCTAAATTTTATAAGACTGCTTGGCCTATCATATGTGGTGAGTTAACAGCTCTAGTGCAAAATTTCTTCAAGGGGAAAGATCCCCCTAGGTACTTCACTGCTTCCATTATAATTTTGATCCCCAAGAATTCAATCATGAAAGGCTGGGGTGATTTTAGACCTATCAGCCTAACCAATGTTCTATCTAAAGTAATCAACAAGATCATTGTCACCAGGCTCCAACCTCATCTTCAACAACTTATCAGTAATAATCATGTGGCTTTTGTTAAAGGAAGGAATATCACTAAAAACATTTTGCTGGCTCAAGAGATCTTATTGTATCTTGATAGAAAATGTAGAGGCTGTAATATAATTTTCAAATTAGACATAAAAAGTGCCTATGATACCATTAATTGGGATTTCATCTTGGATACTCTAGCTGCTAGGGGTTTATCTGGGGCTTTCATTAATCTGATCAGAAGATGGCTAAAATGCAATAACCATTCTATTTTATTCAATGTAAAGAACCATGGTTTCTTCACTACTTTTAAGGGAATCAAACAAGGAGACCCCTTGTCCCCCATAATCTTTATTCTAACAATGGATTATCTATTAAGGCTCCTAAATCAAATGTTTGTTTCTTCTCCTTATTTGGTCTATCAACACAGATCTAATATTGGTGTGTGTCACCTGTCCTATACAAATGATGTTATTATTTTCTCTAAGGCTACGAAGATTGCCGTGAAGACCCTTTATTAAGGACTCAAGCATTTCCAGCAGACTTCAGGTATGAGCCTTAACAAACATATATGTTAAATTTTTACCAGCTCACATACACTTACACAGATTAAGCATTGGATTGCCCAGTACACTAGTTTTAGAATTTCTTCTTTACCAATCAATTATCTTGGAGTTCATTTAATTAAAGGCAGAACCAAGCAAACTCAATTTAATGATGTTATTGACCATATTAAGAAACAACTTCAATGTTGGATCAATTCCTTCCTGTCTAATATAGGAAGAATAACTCTCCTCAAAAGCATCTTAACTTCCATTACTTCTTATGCCCTTCAAATGTTCACATTGAAGAAAGGAACTCAAGTTCTGCTGGGTAGAATTTTAAATAAATTCTTGTGGGGTAGCAGAAGAAACAATTTCATTGGTCATCATGGCAAAAACTTTGTAAGCCTCTTAATGCTGGTGGTTTGGGCTTTAAAGGTTTCCAACAACTATGTTTTATAAATCTTTGCAAACTTTGGATTAATTTTAGGGCCCAAGATAGTCTATGGGCTCTTTTTAAGAAAGGGAAGTACTGCAGGACCTTTCATCCTAACCTGGCTAGAAAAAAAACTTTGGGATTCCAGGCTATAGACTAAATTCATGGAGGTCAGATCTCATGCTAAAGATCTATTTATTTGGGAGCTAGGAGAAGGGAAAATCAATTTTTGGTTAGATAAATTGACATGGAATGGGGAGAAACTGTCTTGTTCCAACTCCAAGCCCAATTATCTGACTAAGGTGAAGGAGTACTGGTCTGATAACTAATGGAATTGCAACATGCTGAATACCATCTTAAATGAAGAACAAATGCATTGGGTAAAAAATACCTCCATAAATCTTGAAAGAAAAGATAAAATCATTACTAAACAAGCTCCCTCACAAAAACTTTTCAGCTTACATTTTTCAAAAATTCTACCAGTGGCAGCCTGTCTTGCGGGGGAAAGCTATATGGGGAAAGTGGTTAACACCTTCTTTGTCTTTTTTCTGCTGGAAGCTATGACAATCTTTGCTACCTATNGGTAGGTGAGCGGTACCACATTACAAAAGTACCCTTTTACTTTAGTTCAATAATTGGGGGTCAAACTAACAAGAATAATTTTAAAAGATTAAGTTATGGTCCGAAAAGAAACTCTATGCTGATTTCATGCACCCTTTATATAAATTGTACATTCGCTATCTAATTGAAATAAGAATTAAGAGTCTTACACTGGATACTTGCGAGCCTACAACAAGCATATATAAAGTCTCATACGCTAAAAACATCTTCAGTCTGCTAATCATAATAATTAAGAGTCTTACAACAAAGATAAAAAGTTAGCATTACCATCTCCACAATTCAATGATTAAAGTCTAATATGCTAACTCCACAATTCAATGATTAAAGTCTCATACACAATTCAACATTGCTATCTCCACAAATTACATGAATAGTTTGTATTATAAAAAATGCAATAGATTTTACCAATGTACATTATTATAACCTGAGAATGACCATATAAAATTTTGGAAGCACATTAAATTTACATAGAGCAGGTCATGCATTTAATGACACTACAAATTTCAAAATTTTCATAACAAAAGTCAAACTACAGAAGTACGGTTCATCAAGCCTTTTCTGAATGACTCGCGATAAACCTCGATTGTGAGACAAGATAGATAGTTTGAAATCACTTCATGTCAACCCAAATTTATAAACAAGACCATATAGCAGACATGTTGAACTACTACACTAAATTACATGTAGCTATCCAATGGGTACAAACCTCTTTGCACCATAAAATTTAAAGATTGCCAACGCCATATAGAAAGTTTGACTTAAGTTTTGATGACACAAAATGTCTTCTAAATTCTAGACATTGCATTTCCTAATCATAATAATTAAAAATTGTCATCTCCTACAACAAGCATATATAAAGTCTCATACGCTAAAAACATCTTCAGCCCACTAACCTTAATAATTAAGAGTCTTACAACAAAAATCAAAAGTTCAGCATTGCCATCTTACAAAAAAAGAAAAAAATTCTATCTTCAACCTGCATAAATGAAAGCCTATAGCAAGCATAATTAACATACACTAAAGTTCAACATTGAATCTAAGAACCCATGACAAAGAATAACATCTTTCATATCTGAAAAAACAGTATGAAACCCCGCGATAAGCATAAAGTTCAGCATAAAGTATAATTCAATCAACAAAGCATTAAGTTCAACATGCCCAAAACTCTACTAGAAAAAGTGACAAGTGTCAACATCTAGTTAGACACATACTTTTGAACCTTCTATCAATCTACTTTGGCAAAGTCACTTGAAGTTGTTCCTCTTCCATTAATTCCTGCTGGCACAAAAATATATATACAAATTAATGATAAGAACATAAAATGAAAAGGTTAACATATGCTATAAATGACAACTATTCCATAAAGAAAATAACAATTTACTCGAGCCTCAAAAGTGGTAAATGCTTACTACTGAATGCAACCATTGTCATTATTGTATAAATTTTCATGTAAAACGTTAAGTAAATATTTCCTATAAATTTTGGATGGATACCCTACAAACTGCATTTCATCTTAACAATAAAATGTCTGTCAAACCCACCAATAATATCTTTACCTATGAATAAGTTCACCATTCCCCACCATTCTTATATTAGATCTCGTACATCGAATATATATATATATATATATAAACGCAATAGACAAGACTGCACAGCTGTCATGCCGAACAAGTTCACAATTCCTCACCATTTTTATATTAGATCTCATCCAAAGAATAAAAAAAAAACGAGACTGCATGGTTGTTTTGCCAAAGGGCCCAAAACCCTACAAAGCTATGTTTCGCAAAAAAAAAAATCAAAATACATCAAAAAGAAATTTAAGAAAAATTTAGATAGAGGCGAACCGAAGATAAGTATGAAATATTTGAGAGAAGATACTCTAAAATAACACCTTGGTAGCCAAACGAGCGACCAAGCAAGAATACCGAGCAATCGAGCCAACACAGACTATCCAAAGAGAAATAGAAGCCGATATTAGAAGATGAACGGAAACGACAAACCCTAGGTCGTTGCGGCCGAAAGGGTTTCAAGAGAAAAACGGGAGGAAGAGGCAGCCGAAGCCGAGATGCAAGAAAGTTTGAGAGAGGAAATAGGAATGGGGAGGCGGGGGTTGGGGACTTANAATTTTATACTTTACAAACTAAAAAAGAGGACAAAAAATATAAATAAAATCTCAAATAAAAATCAAAATCTAAAAAACAATTGTATTGAAGATCTCAATAAAATTTACATTTAATGCATATTCTTATGCTCTACATAAACCTAAAAAAATAAAATTATACATTGAATTTAAACTACAGTTTTGACTTAATTCTTCGATCTTTATGATTGACGATCAAATGTTGATGGGGGAGGTTCGAAAACGGAGGATCTGCAGTCGAGAATTCTTCCGATGACCTGAAATGGAGCAAGAGGTTTCGCCGATTCCTGTAAAAAGGTTTCAGAAAGAGTTGAAATTAGGCCATAAGTTATTTGCTATTTAAATTTCAAATGTTACTAAGCAAAGGGAAAAAATAAGAAGAAGCTCACCGAAAACAAAACAAAACAACTATACTAACTGAAATTTAGTTACTCTTGCAATGTTCGTCAATAGGAAAACACTTAATGTGTTTCGCTAGAAGGCTTAAAAGAAGCATAAAAAGAAAGATAAACAACGACGCTTGAGACTGATAAAACAATAAGATTGTATTCAAGCCCACTTTAATTAGCACCATAATATATGTAGTGATTATATGCTAATATAAAAACGTGGGAATAACATATGAGCGATTAAGTATAAATTATATTTTCAAGGGACATTAACAACTGAAATGAGACAAAGAAAATAGCATAACAAGGTAAAGAAGCTCCGTCGAAGGAGGTGTGGCACAAGTACCTTATGAAGCCTGGCAATTTGCTCCTTTTGATTCATATCTTTGAATTCCTTCTGAAAATCTTCAATATTTTGAAACTGGAAGCAAAAATCAGAAACATATTTAAAATATTGAGAAGTTACGAAGTAACAAAATTTAAAGTCTTGTACCATGATGCTGAGTAGAAACATAAACATATAGCTAAAGAAAATCTGCATTAGGTGGTATGTATGTAAATGCTGTTTAAAGTCTTGTAAAATCTGCACAGTACCCATGCTCCTGAGAAAATGATTATCAGATGAATCCTTTTCAATTTGAAAAGTTGCAGCATATTTATGATTCTTGATGGGTGTCCTGGTAACGATTATGTAAATTAAAATTTGTGTCACTCTTATCTCAGGCAAAAAAAGAGGAATTCGTTGCCCATGACATGAAAGATACATATATAGCACATTGGTGCTTTAAACTTATTCATGAAAAGGTGTACCAAGCATGAGTATGTCCAACGCCTGAGCAATACAAAGCTTTATCATTTGCTCTTCTGTTAGTACTATGCCAGCCCTTCCAACCTCGAATGCAATAGTTAAAACAAGAAGCAATATTCAGAGAACAGGAAAAAAAAGAAAGATTTACAAACATAGCACTAAATTCCTATGTATTCGCATATCTAACACCTAAACTTCAATTATGTAAAAAAAATATACTCCAGGTATTAGATAAGTAAATACATGAAAATTGGGTTATGTATGTAAATGCCCCACCCAAGAAAGCCAAAAAGCTTAAGACTGATTCTGTAATTAGGTGGTATGTATGTAAATGCCAACAGCCATTGCATAAACCATTTTCTCCGTCACGAATTCACCTGTCGCAAAATTCTTGCAAAAACCATTTTCGATAGCTGTGGGCATAAAAAAACACATTTTAAACCTTTCAATAGTATGAGAAATTAATGTTACAATAGTCTCAAAGAACATCCTGATCAAAATTTTAACAAGGATAGCTTGGATAATTTTAAGAGCAATGCCAAACCTACTATAGGTTTAAGAGCAACGTTCCACCTGCAATGCCAAATAATCAAATTTTCCACCTGCAATGCCAAATAATCAAATTTTCCACCTGCAATGCCAAACCTGACTAGAAAGAAGAATTTTTCTAAAAAAGTATTATTTTCAAAATTACCATCTCCAATAGCAAGAGTCATATCATTTGTTCTGCTCTTAATTAGCATATCTATCCCAACCTTCTATAGCATTTTATATTCTTATCTTAATGGTTGCAAACTTGTGTTGTCTTTCAAAATTAAGAGTAAGAGGAATCATCTTAAAATATTTCTAAATTATTATCTTAAAATGGTTGCAAACTTGTGTTTCCTTCCAAAATTAAGAGTAAGAATAATCATTTTAGGCAATTTTTTGTATTCTTATCTTAAAATAGCTGCAAACTTGTGTTGTTTTTCAAAATTAAGAGTAAGAATAATTTTAAGAGATTAAGTTATGGTCCGAAAGAAATTCTATGCTGATTTCATGCACCCTTTATATAAATTGTACATTCGCTATCTAATTGAAATAAGAAATAAGTGTCTTACACCGGATACTTGCGAGCCTACAACAAGCATATATAAAGTCTCATACGCTAAAAACATCTTCAGCATGCTAATCATAATAATTAAGAGACTTACAATAAAAATCAAAAGTTAGCATTACCATCTCCACAATTCAATGATTAAAGTCTAATATGTTATCTCCACAATTCAATGATTAAAGTCTCATACATAATTTAACATTGCTATCTCCACAAACTATATGAATAGTTTGTATTATAAAAAATGCAATAGATTTTACCAATGTACATTATTATAACCTGAGAATGACCATATAAAATTTTGGAAGCGCATTAAATTTAGATAGAGCAGGCCATGCATTTAATGACACTCCAGATTTCAAAATTTTCATAACAAAAGTCTTACCACAGAAGTACGGTTCATCAAGCCTTTTCTGAATGACTCGCGACAAACCTCGCTTGTGAGACAAGATAGAAAGTTTGAAATCACTTCATGTCAACCCAAATTTATAAACAAGACCACATAGCAGCATGTTGAACTACTACACTAAATTACCTGTAGCTATCCAATCGGTATAAACCTCATTGCACCATAAAATTTAAAGATTGTCAACGCCATATAGAAAGTTTGACTTGAGTTTTGATGACACAAAATGTCTTCTAAATTCTAGACATTGCATTTCCTAACCATAATAATTAAAAATTGTCATGTCCTACAACAAACATATATAAAGTCTCATACGCTAAAAACATCTTCAGCCTCCTAACCTTAATAATTAAAGTTTTATAACAAAAATTAAAAGTTCAGCATTGTCATCTTACAAAAAAAATAAAAAATTTAATCTTCAATCTGCATAAATGAAAGCCTACAGCAAGCGTAATTAACATACAATAAAGTTCAGCATTGAATCTAAGAACCCATGACAAAGAATAACATCTTTCATAGGTGAAAAAACAGAATGAAACCCCACAATAAGCATAAAGTTCAACATGAAGTATAATCCAATCAACAAAGCATAAAGTTCAACATGCCCAAAACTCTACTAGAAGAAGTGTCAAGTGTCAACATCTAGTTAGACACATATTTTTGAACCTTCTATCAATCTACTTTGGCAAAGTCACTTGAAGTTGTTCCTCTTCCATTAATTCCTTTGA
The DNA here is from genome assembly GCA_002079205.1 of Phalaenopsis hybrid cultivar. Lineage (NCBI taxonomy): Eukaryota > Viridiplantae > Streptophyta > Magnoliopsida > Asparagales > Orchidaceae > Phalaenopsis > Phalaenopsis hybrid cultivar. The sequence continues at coordinate 340,376 of JXCR01086136.1, read as the reverse complement.
AGTTGTTCCTCTTCCATTAATTCCTTTGGCAAAGTCACAATGAATTTAGATAGTATAAATGTTAAAATATTTTAATTATTAAACTTATATTATATTATTATATAAATATATAATACTAATATTAATATTTTATTATTAATATTTTGTTATATATAATTATTAATTGAATTTAATTTTATAAAATATGACAATATATTTTTTT